>DWUN01003862.1:0-11476 GCA_018249975.1 Passova gellias
GCGTGTTAGCTTTATCAACCTACATAATATACATATAGCCCAAATGAATTTATACTCATTACCATTTTAAACAACATAAGAACTAACTACGCGGTCAACCGCCAGAAGTTAGCTTACATTTTTTTACTTTAAGACTTATTGTTTCAGACTCCCGTTGCAGACCCCGTTATCGTGGATCACGAGATCCCCCCCACCCCCGTCGAAGTCGTTGAGGAAGCCGTCGATCCCGTCGAAGTCGTCGAGGAAGCCGTCGATCCCGTCGAAGTCGTGGAAGATGCCCCCACTCCCGTTGAAGTTGTGGACATTTCCCCCTTCCCCGTGAACCCCGTCGATGAGATTACCCCCGGTGGTTTCCCCGGTGGTGTCGCTATCAACCCTATTGACCCCAACCAGTAGACCCGTAGACCCGTAGCCTAAGGAGCACATATATATAGCCTTTGTTGTTATATAATACAGAACGTCCCGTGAAAGTACCAATAAATTTCTTTCGATAATTTGGAGTTTTATTTTTCATTTGTGTATTTTTTCTGTTAGCTACTTTTATCAACCTATAGTAAGAGATTTAAAAAAATAGGATACGTACAGCGCCATCTAGTTTCGATTGAAGGTACTACACGTATATCCTTAAAATTACGCGATGTCAACAAACTGATTTGGAGAGACAAAGATGCGCTTTAGCCCTGTTACATTATACGTGTCGTTGTTACGTATATGTAGATATTTTTATGTCGAGGGAGTTACAAACGAGCAACGAGCAATCACATTGTTCCGGCAGCAGCATTGTTCCGGCAGCAGCATTGTTCCGGTTTGTTTGATTCGGTTGGCCCGATTTTGATGGGAATTGCACTGGCAAACAGCGGATGTAATAAGGAGTAACTTGGTTACTTTTAGAATCATATTATTTAATATGCGCGAATGAAGTCGCGGGTACCGCTATGTAGTAGGTACATATTTATACTACCGGTTTTATTAGTACAGCTTTCTACATACATACCTATACAGATGTAGTACATAAGATGAATCACCATATTCACATATGTCACATGAGTCAAGTGAAAATTTCCAGACATTTGCATTATCAAAATGTCAATGTCGAGATAACATTGATATTTTGATATTGCAATGTCAATGGCAATCTTTTTATAATGTAATGATTCTAAATTACCCTTTTTTTTATTTATCTAATTTCACAAAGTCTACTGACCTGCGAGTGATCTAAGCAGTTCAGTTGATGATTATTGTATAAATTACAGGAATATCATGAATATATTTAGGGGATAATTTTATTTCTTAGAATTTTCCCTTCAGGTTAGATACAGATATGGTGCTGTTAGATAAAGCTCTTAAAACCAGTCCCCATGAAGTTATAGGTATACAAATTGTACCATAATTACGCAAAGATTACATTTTATATTCTACGGTTCTGCATTTTCTGTTCGTATACACAAACTTCACAGCAAACAATTTAATCCATGGTTATTCTCTCCATTATTTTCATAAACAATTTTCGAGTGTGAACGTTACAAAACGTCTGCCGAAACTTCGAGAACTTGTGACAAGATGCACCGCAGGTTTTCCAAAGATTGCTCAGATTTATCATGCATTCTGATATGCAACAGAAGCCATTGTTAAAAATTGCCGTGTAATAAATTTAACGACATTTTTAAATGCCGCTTGAGAGATATGCGTGATACATGTAATATAAATTCATAAAAAAACAAAACCATTCATAACATTACTCAAATCGGAACGAAAGGAGTTCTCGGTACATCGGTGATACTTATCTTCCTTTATCGATTTTGTTCGTCGAATTGTATTATCAGTTAACGTTACAGCGACACGTAGTACATTTCTCACGAAAATATCGAAAGTAAACTATTTTTTGTCGAAATTAGAACTTTTTTATCTACATTCCTCATCGTGTCATGCGAATTCACCGCAAAGTGTATCAATTTCGCAAATTCAAGATAAAATATGGTCAATTTATCAACAAATTGACACACCAAGCCCTCTCATATCAGTGTCCCTTGATTGTACGTGATTTATAAAACCGCGGTGATCCGACATGAACTCAGTCCGTGTTGCCGCTTCATATTACAACGATACTCTTAAATGTAAGTTTTTGTCGAGTTCTCATTTGGCATGGTTTGTTCCCTACTTGCTATGTATTTTACAAAAACAAATTTCCTGTTGTGTAGGTATGCTTATTTTGAATTAAGGTTTTATTACTAATCAGTAATAAACTACTATCGTAATGTCATAAATTTTATTAAATTTCAACGATAAAAAATTATCTCGCTTTTATGAACGCTCTTATTGCTGGCCGCAAATCTTATAAAGAGTAAAATTTTTATGTTATAAATCTTAATTTCTCATTCACGAAAGATGTCCTTTTGATATAAATTAATATTGTATCCCATCGCAGTTATATCTCAGTATAGTAAAGACTGCTAAGGCTTATTGAAATTACCTAGGTAATAAATATTTTTTTCGTTTATTCCAATTTTAATTTCAATATGTAAACAATACTTTTTATCTGGAGAATAATCAATAAACAAGGTTCGATTAGATTATTAGTACAACTAGAGCTATTAGCGGTTGCTAAAATAATACTTCGTTTTCAAATTAAATATATGTATGTATTTTCATTCATTCTAATAAAATCCATTTCCAGTGTTTAAACATTATAAATTGTGTCGATCCATTATCGATATCATACTCAATGTTTTTATTGAATACTTACACGTTAATATTTTATCTGTTTACAAAAAATCGATAATTACGTAATCTAAATATATCCTGTTTTCAATCTTTATCGTTAATTATTTTAATAATAAATAAAACATTTTTATTATCGCAAGCAAAAGTTATTACTTCATTGATATAATAATATTACTTGTAGGTGCAAGACTAGCGCACGCAGGTTCAATGTTTGTTCGATCCTTTTATTATTTTTTGATTGATTCTTTCTTTGATTATTTTCCAATATTCTATATTATTTTTAGTCCGGCTTACGAGTATTTAGTTCAAATTATGTCATCGTCTATTTTAATCGGATCAGAACTGTCATAGAGATCTTTTCCTTCTTCGTATCTTCATTACCGTAGGTCGTACATGCTCTGGTAATATTTTAATCGGTAGTTAAACAATCTTCGATATGTACATCGGTCTCGGCACCCGATTAACGCCAACTTAATGACATTTCAATTACTTTTGGTACTTTATCGGACCATTTGGTTGGCGCTCTGCCACGCGGTCTTTTACGGTTTATTTAAATAAGTACCTAATCAGCATAGTTACCATCGCAGCATATTTAAAAAAACGAACGTCTGTTGAGTTCAGTTAAAATGTTCATTGCCCTAAAGTTACATTTCAGTGTCCTAAAGAGCGTGCATCACCTTTTTCCTGGTATTAATTTTTATTTGGTCGCTGATTCCAACATGAAACCGTTAAATTTGAATTTACTGTTCTATTTTCAGATCTTTCAAAATGTCCGGGGTTCCCACAGTCACCATTGACGAGATCTCCAAGGGGATCGAAGACCCCACCCACACCGGCAGCGTTAAGAAGGTCCTCGAGGGCGTTCTGAACGACTACATGGATCTCCAATACGGCAAAGAGACTCCCTATACCACGGGAAAGACTGTCTTGCCTCTTGACACCACTATTGAAGATGTAAACTCCGCTAAAGCTAGCGAATCTACGGAGAAGAAATTCCGCGATATTTTTGTGAAGATTTCCGATACACACGCAAGTGGAGATCTCACTCCTCAGTCGAAGAATGATGGCACTTGGGATCCCAAGTACAAACCAGTGTTCGTGTTTGTCACTCCCAATAAGTGATTATCTTGAAGCACTGATAATTTATTTTATAATGTTAACTTAAGTTTTTAATGTTCTTGAATTTATCGTTTTATATTTAAATTATTGATTTATTACGTTAATCATTATATTTGATGCGATATTAATAAACACGTAACACACAATTGCGTTTAATTTTTGATGTGTGAACATTCATAGAAACTTAGGACACTCGTAATATCGGCTTTTTGTAGTTTTCCGTAGGTTCAAGAAAGTTATTAGGAACAGCCGCTATAATAATTTAGTCAAAAATAAATTTAAAGTTTGAGTTTAAATTGATTGATTGATAATGTTTCATATCTTCCGGTATAACTGGCTAGTCATAATATTACAATACAAATGAATAAGGTATTTGCTAAACAATTATCTTCTCAACGTGGCTACAATATGGAGACAGTGACTGATAAAAGAATTTTTGGACATTTCGCATTTCGAATTTGACTTTTCCCTTTATCCCACATCCTTACTCGAAATTCGTTGGCCTCCTGGCGTCTTTTTCCGAAACTCGTCGGCCAGGCGTCGGTCAGGTAGCGTGTGCGTGATTATCTGGTTATGCAATAAAAAACATTATCTACGGCGCTATTCCATCGGTTATATATCAACAAAGGTATAGATTGATTTTAAAGTCAATGCACTCGAATGTTTTTTTTTATTGACAGATTACGTTTGACCACGAGCTCGCCTGATGGTAAGTGAGGCGGAGTCCAAAATGCAGGCTATATGAACATTTGCGTGTCCACTATAATTTTTTTTTGACAAAGTTCCAACGCATGAAAATCAATGAACAGGTTTAGGCGTAGCACAAGTACCTTAACGTTTCATTAAATTAAAATGTGGACGCTCATGATCTTTCTAAAAGCTTTCTAAAATATTAATAAAATTAAGATGTAGTAACATTTTACAATTAACGTGCTCTTTGATTCTGTCAATAAAAATCTGCGCCAGCAATAATTTTTCATCTCCAGCAGAGTTTACATTCTATGGAAAATTTGATAACTCTCAATTTATCAGGACAACATGATTTGTCTTTGGAGTTACCTTCCAATTGTTTTGGCATGTAAAATGGTTTATTAAGGCTGTTGAAATAGCAATAACTTTGCTGAATATCATACAACGCATCATGAAACTAAATAGCAATTTGTTTTTGCGACGCTTTGAATGAAATCATGTTTTTCCTGTATTTATTTGTCTAGTTGTCTATTTGTCTAGTCTGAATTTGTTGCTATTTACTTTTTTTTTGCTTGTGCTTGGAAATTTTCTGACAATTTGATGACCGGTTCTTTTTTATATAGGAACTGTGTTAATATAAAGTTAATAAAAAAAGGCCTGAAGATATTGGTTTTCTTTGCGTATCAATTAATAGAACAGGACAGCCACTAAAGGTTCCGTATCATTAGTAAAAGCTAAATTGTCAGATCCTCTAAGTATAGATATCTGTTAAAAACATGGAGCAATACCAAATGACGATATTAAATCGGTAAGATACAACCAGTGAAAGTTAACATTATTTTTGTTTATAAAAAAGTAAGACTAACCCTTAAGATCTTTAATGTTATGAACTACTGAATAAGTAGACGCAAATTGGCTTTATCTCACGTAGTAATTGTAAAGGAGTAAAATTTAACGATTTCGTAATATCTTTATTGTATCTGTATCGTTCATTACCAGCGTACAAAGAAAGAAAACATGACGGTGTGTAATAGGAAGTTAGTAATCTTTGATTGTAAAAAATAAAGTCAATTATTTTATAGTGGAATTAAATAACTATCGCGTTTTATCGATTATGTCCATTCACGACATGAAACTTCATTTGTTACTTTGCACTATTGAAACATAACACATTCGGCTGTGCCACAGGTAAGTCTTACTCAACTATTTCAGTTAGTTATGATAATAGTAATTATAATAGTTCTTGGACAACTCTACACACGGCTATCTGATTCCAGATTAGGCAAGAAAATGCCCATGTTGTTGTATTTTACAGATGTTTGTCCTGAGTGAGAATTGAAAGAACGGTTTATGATTATACATATACCATACTAGTTAGTACTTCGAGCTAGCTTAAAAGTACTGATAGTGGTTAAAGCTTAATATCAACTTCGAACCATTGAAACTTTCTACGCATATACTCGTTACATTTTGTAAAGCAAGATCTATATTTCCCCAAAATAAATGTATACTTATGAAAATTAATTTTGGTCATACACTAGTTTCCCTTTCATGTCACACTGTAGATATATATTGAGTTGTAGATAGTTATTGGGCTAGCTCTCTTTTATTATCATAAATGTTATATTTAGAAGTGATATTTCGTATTTATTATTTATATTTATGGTGTCAAAACCAATATAAAAAATTATTTTATATATAACAATTTCTATCAAATTAGTAATTTTGGGGTTATTCATATTCATTGCTTTGTACGATTACACTAAGACTTATTTATTACAGATTTATTTATTTATCCGAATAGTACCTACCAAACCCCAGCATACTATGTTGTTGTTTTATGTTGTCCCAGTGTTGATTGAAGCACATTATTAACATTGAAGAACATCTAATAATATTTCAACTCGATTAATAAATAAGGTGTTTTGATTAAAGAAGGACTAACTAAAGTACATTAAGACTGTAAATAAATACAAGAAAAAAAAACCAACATAATGAGCCGAAAAAATTTCTTAACCAAGGACTCACTGAAACCAAGTCGTTGGTTTTTCACTAATTCCAAATACACAAACAAAAGTTATTAAAGCAAACTTCGAAAAAGCATTGAACTGTCGCGAGAGTACGACATCGAAGTTTTCATTGGTAAAATAATTTTATCTATTACATATTATTAGTTGTGAAAGTGAATGAACAAATGACCATGTGTGTCTCCATATGTGTCCATTTAAACCGCAAAGCGTTTTAGTTTATTTCATTACATTCCATAACTTTACCCATCGCTTTATCCGTATGCACCAAACTAGAGAGATTGTCAGTAAAGCGTTGTTTACTTCTTTGCAACTTTGTACATATATATGAATACAATGTTATTAAAGTAAGGTAAATATTTTTCCAGGATAAGAAATAATGAAAGTACTAATATTCGCTTTGTTCGTGGCTACGGCGTTCGCCGCCCCGGCTCCGCTAGACGAAGACACTGGTGAACCGGTTGAGTTTATCGTCAATGGAGTCGCTGAAGGCGAACCCTTAGAATTGGGAGATGTCCTTAGCATTAAGGTAAAGGAACATGTTGCCGGCGAAGTTGTCGCATCCACTGACTTGCTCCACCCACTGACTGCTCAAGGCATTGCTGAAGTCGAGGCCGCTGCTGCCGAATCTAACCCAATTGAAATTAAACCTGAGCTGCCCACTCCAGAAATACCTGATTTACATCCCGGCCCCGTGGTCGTGCCTGAGATTATTTTGCCTGAGGTAGTGATGCCTGAAATCTTGCCCGCGCCACCTGCACCCGAACTAGAGACGGGACCTGTCATCTTGCCAGAGGTTATTGTGCCCGAAGCGGTAGTGCCTGAAGTGGTGATGCCTGAAGTTCTGCCCGCGCCACCTGCACCCGAACTAGAGACGGGACCTGTCATCTTGCCCGAGGTTATTGTGCCCGAAGCGGTAGTGCCTGAAGTGGTGATGCCTGAAGTTTTGCCCGCGCCACCTGCACCTGAACTAGAGACTGGACCTGTCATCTTGCCCGAGCTTATTGTACCGGAAGTGGAGTCTGAGCCCGTTATTGTGCCTGAGCTTCCTGTGCCCGAACTTGACATTTCTCCTGTTGAAGTTCTCCCCGCACCCGCCCCTCAGCGTCCTGTAGGCGAAGTGTTCAACGATGGCGTCGTCCAAGTTACCGTGAACGCGCCGGAAGCCGGTGTATTGTCGACCGTCCAGTCCTGGTTTAATATGGTTTTGAATTATATTAATGGCGACGTCCAAACAACCCATCAAATTGTTTGAATTGTTCAGAATGTGTAATTAAAGATTTTCATGGTGCAGTCTCCTTTCTTTTCAATTACGTTTTATGACTATATGAGATTTGACGATCGTTTGGTAGTACGTAGTAAATATAGCTTAGTACCTTGAGTTCTTACAATTGTTGTCATTAAGTGTAAATTGAATAAGTAGAAATGATTACTGATTAACTAATTATTATAATTAACGAATGTAGAATAACTTCATTAATGATTTATTCAATTTTAAAAAAGAATTGCTTAAACTTTGGAACGATAATATTTTAATGTAGCTGGGAAAGCTGCGCATTTATGTGAAAATTTCATTTAAACGTTTATCCAATAAAGTTTGTTCAAGTTGAGTCACTTAAGTTATTTGTAGAGTTCATGATTCCGACAAAATTAACGTTGACGTTTGTAGAACTTTGTTATTTTGTCCTTTTCTTCAATAATTTTTGCTACAATTTTCGAATACAATAATCGCAGTTCTGTTTAAATATTTATTGATCAACTTATACCTAAATTACACCAAACACGGTATATCACGTTTGGGAAAGTTGAAAAAATGAAAAACTCCTTAAGATCCCTGATGGAGTGATTTGATGAAAGAGAATAGAAATGCTTAATCTCTATATACTAAACAAAAAAGGGAAAATGGAAAGAATTTTTTCCCTCACCTTAAAATAATGGAGTCAAGTTTGGAGAAAGCACATTTAGACAATTAGAAAATAAAGTACGAGTAGTTCGGAAACTTTGTCCGCTGTCAACTTGACAGGAGCTTTGTGAACTGGATGAAATATTTAATGGATAACAATAGTTTATTGAAGTTGAAAAGTTTTCGTTTGTTACGGTTTAAATGTTGAGTTTATAGTTGAGAGGTTAATATTAATTACATTAATGTACATAATTGAGTTTTTAATGTTTATTAGAAAACGAGAAAAACTGTCAACAAATAAAATTATATGACGTTTCAAGGTTCAACAAGTATCGTAGTGCCTTTAAACCACTAAAAGCCTCCTCTTGATGGCTTTCCTCTGCGTAGTTCGAATACTCTAAGAAACAGAACTAACCAAACGGAATGCACCAGCGTCCTCTAGTGTGGCGCCCTTGTCGGTTTCATCTCCCTTCCTGTGGCTATTTGTATATTATCCTGTGTATTTCCTGTGCTGCTTGTTTCTACGCTTTTTTTATGTAATCGTAAAAATCTAACAAGTTAACCAAGAAATTGAAATGGATGTCATTAATTTTTTTATTTTATGTATGAAGTATAAAGTGGGTAATCTCTGAATAATTAAGTAGGCAATCTTGTTACGAACACTTTTCATAATTTAAAACATAATTTTCATTATACATGCCGTACAATCTAAGGATCAGGTTAAAAGCATGTTTTTCATAGATGTTACTTAACAACCTCAAATTGAAATGCCCATAAACGTTCTCATCATTGATAAATAACATTAATATTATATTAAATGTATAATGTGAAAAAACAATACGTAAATAGCTTTAAAATTCTTAAAAAATAATCATGTACAAATCGAAATTCGGTTCTATTTTAATTGAGAAAAAATTGTATTAACTTTTAACATTAACTTATTTATAGAGATTTGATTAGTTCAGTGAAGATGTGTGCAGTAGTTAGATTAATGGAATATAATTCTTATTTAGTATCGTTTAAGTTAGTATTTTGAGTAACGGATACGCAATACCAATAAGAGACGTTGTACACAAGTACAGTTGCACGTCTCATGTGTAAATATTAACATGCTATGATTGTTTGCGCTGATAAATCGAGCGGACGTTTATGGCATTCTGGTGCCATATAGATTATATTGATTAATTTACATGCTTCCCCGATATCGGCGATAAAGGGGATTTGCGTGGCAATTTATTAAATTTGACAATAATTCAGCATAATTTAATGACAGATTGTTTAGTGTCATGGTCATATAATTTCGTGAAAACATAGAATACGCAACGTGTGACGAGTAAAGGAATTAACGTTAGAAAATTATTGTGGAGTGGTTAAAATATTTTACAGTCGGTATGGTTGGTATTTTGATTTATTTTCGAAGTCTTTAAGTATTCATACCTCAGCGTCTGTAGCTGTTGGAGATCGGCCAGAGCTTTCATCTACGAAAGTAACGGTTTTGCAACATTAGCTAGTTGCTTCTTGCTTGCTACCCTGCCAGTTGTTGTAGTTGCTTCATCCATGCTTAGTTCCTCCTTATAGTTTGATATAACTAGCTATAGCTTACGTCTTTAATGTATTTGAAGCGTTTTGATTCCATTTTTGATAGGGCTTTAGTTAATTTTATATAACAGACATTTATGTGGTAACTTAGACTCTTTTATTCTCTTCGATTGACATAGCTGTTATAAACATTTATTATAACATTGCGCTAAAATCACAAATACTGAAACATTTCTTCGTACCTACAACTTGTTATTTTTATACTTATAAGAAGAGACGGAGAGAAAACAATGAGGTAAAACGTTCATAAAAGCTATCTGAACTTGCTACATCAAAACATATAATTAACCAATTTGTGTTTTTGGAACTTGAACATTCGTCACCGCTCAAGGAGGACGTACGAAATACAATATAGCGCGCTCACCTTCACGTCGCAGTTGGGCTTTACATTAGTTGTGGTTTTAATAAGTTTTTTAACAATCACAAACAAAGCACGGGCCGGCACGCACGGGGGTCACGCGACCTGTAACACGCCACTGTGGTCGATTAGACCGCAGTGGCCGCTGGTCGATTGGGACCGTCCGGTTACATTTTTTGTCCAATGATTGTAATAAGTCACTTTTGTTTCTGATTTGGCGTTAACCGGACCCTTTTTGGACGGTCTGTATATTGCCAAGTTGTATTATCTATTGTTACTAGATATTTTTATAGAAAGTCGCGAGACCGAGTTAAACCTTAAGTTGAATGAAAATACTCGTAAATATAGCAGTGGCATACATCCACGCATGACCTTGGACTGAAACACAAGAAAAGTTCAGCGCATACGTTTACAACTTTAACTGCGAATTTTCACTTTAACAGAAAATGCAAATTTTTTTACTAAACAATGGCCATTAGCCTTGTTTGAAGTCTTCGAGTAGCTTAACAACTTCCGGCAGTCGGGTAAACAGCGAAACGATAGCTACACCAATCTATCGACGTGTACAGGACGGTGTTGCATGAGTTATGATATGGATAGATGAGTTCCTTCCTTTTTGAGATATTACCGTTCGAAGTTTTTACTGCCGTTTTCTTTACTTTATTTAGTTACGAGTATACGCAACTCGTAAATGCACTGTTGCTACACACGGGACTCTATCAGCAACTTAACTGTTAACCTAGAGCAGGATGTGGAAACTCTGCAGAGGCAGAACGTTTCCGTCTTACTTTATGAATATAGTCGTAACTTTATCTAAGCTATATGTATAAATTCTTACAAGGTTATTATACAGACTATGTTTATTTGAAGTAAAGTGCCTACCTAATGGTGAACTAATTTTTCAAATAAGTGGACACTCCAGATCTATACTAATAATATAAAGCTGAAGAGTTTGTTTTATTGTTTGGTTGTTTGATTGTTCGAACGCGCTAATCTCAGGAAATATTGGTCCGATTTGAAAAATTCTTTCAGTGTTAGATAGCTCATTTATCGAGGAAG
>DWUN01003863.1:0-11475 GCA_018249975.1 Passova gellias
TTCTAATTTAGAATTTCTAGTAGTGACTCAGAGTCTGGATGTGTGCCCGGTGCATGGCAATAGGCTCACCACCTATTTCATTTGGGACTTAAACGTAACTGGTGAAATGCGGGGGTGTACTACACTCCTCTGCTTACCCCTTCGGGGATTACAGGCGTGATGTTACGCTATGTTACGTTAAAAAATATATAACAATTCCAATAACGGCGAAATATGAAACACAGTCATAAAATTATTATTATATCACGATTATACTAACAAGAATGAACGGAGTGAAGACAGCTACGAGTATACACTGTATATACTTACCGAGTGAATTAGTTACCTAAAGTGGCCGTTGTTACAAACTACTTTGAGATCAAAGCACTTTCGTTTGTGTGAGTAATGATATGCAATGCAAAGTTCCTATAAAACTTTCCAGATGGCAGTGGACAAAGTACCTTCCATTCATGCCAACGTACGAAGCCGGGAAGTTCACAGCACTGTTCCAGAGGAAAAAGGACAGCTGATGTTCTCCTCCTTCTTATATTCGAATTGAAAAAAAACAGAAATCTGTTATCTTATCCAGGATCAGTCGTTATCTGTGTGTGAAAATTTTGGAGTGTTATTATTGATATGGGGTCCATTGTAATTACATTAATCGCGATATATTCAGAAGACAGTTTGTATTTTGAAATCGTATTACAAAAAACATAATATTTCGCATTTAAAATTAAATTATATTTGAATTATATGTATAATACATTTTTTTATCAAACCCCTAAAGGTTAATGTACTTAGTTAGTTTTATGATTGTTTTTTAATCTACTTAAGTTTCTTGATTTTTTATATTTTTAAGTTTGTTATTAATTGACTATCACCACTAACTGTTTTTTTGTTATTTAATGATATTTTTAAATAAACGAAATACACGACGCATATATCTCGCTAAGGAAAGAAGTTTTAATTCATTTTATTTCAAAGCCCAACAAACTTCCGAACCGTGCAGTAACTTCAGCAGTGCACGATAACAATTGTAGTTGGAAACTGTGCTCAGTCAGTGCAATAAGAACGAAGTTCTGTGCCTGTTATTATACATTATACATACAGTCAGTTTAGTCGAAGTTTAATATATATTTTCTAATAACTCCGATGGTAGCGCATCAGTATTTAGCGATTAATGAAAAGACTTTATGACTCGAAAGGTAAATTTACAATCTTAAAGATCCAACTATAATATGCAACACAATATTCCTTACTGCGTACCTAAGTATACCTACCTACGTACCTGAGTATACCTACCTACGTACCTAAGTATACCTACCTGCGTACCTAAGTATATATAAGTATCGTGATCGTAAATTTGCGCAGCTCTCGAAAAATTTACCGAAAGAAATTTCACTTCAACAAACAAATTCTAATACAAACCCGCATTCCAATGCTTTGCGAGACAGGTGTGCACATACTACCTGTAGTCCATCAACAACATCAATCGAATGGCTCGTCAACGATCACGTTCATCACACCGATTTGTTTGGATTATGTCTACCGTGGAGAAACTGGTGTTGATATATTTTGTGTTTCGTTGAGAACGGAGTAGATGCTGGTCGGCGCATTCCAGACGCGACCATCTCAGTCCTCGATGTACATATGTAAACTCAACCAAGGTACGTACTGCTGGTAATAAGTACTGTTTGCACACGCTATTGATTGGCCCTCGTGGTCGAGTGGTTACAGTATCTTACTGCAAAACCGGAGGTCGTGGGTTCGATACCGATCGGAACGAACATTTGTGTGTTGAGCACATTTGTTTGTTCCATATCTAGGGGTAAACAAATATCTATATAACTATATACTTAGCTCTTTTACCTACCAGTCGTCTGGAGCATACTCCACCACGTTGCTCCAATACGGACTGACAGACAGATATACACACGGATGATGACGGCAGATGCATTGCAATTGCCGTTTTATGGCCTCCGACAAAGTTTAACGAACATTAATTAAATATAACGACTCATTGATACATACACGCTAAGAGAGAAATTTTTCATATTATATTCATACGCAACCGGCTAAGCTCGTCTTCTAATACACGAAGTTGGAGGTATGTAGAAATTGAAGCAGACACCGCGATCCGAATACTAAATGTTGTAACCGGCTTTATTAGACAACGAAAGCACCAGCCCGAGCAGTAACATAGGAATGCTGAATTTAGGCTTTTTTTCTGTCTGTATTTCACTTAATAATCTTACTATGACTTGACGTAGAATACGCGACTGTTTGAATCATGAATGTAGGTTATAAAGCCATTAGTCCGCTAGGCGTGGAACGCAGATTTAAGAGGCCGGCTGGTCCAGTGGTCAGGTACAGTAAACTTGAACAAACAGCAATGAGCTGTGGGTTCAATTCCCCCCCAGATCAAATATCTGTCTGATGGGCAGATCTATTATAAGTAACTATTAAAAATGTTGATATGTATTCTAATCAATTGTTTGGTGACTGTAGCATATAAGCTCTGTCTAAATTTGAATCAGACGGCCGTGTGTGAAAACAACCTAAAATATTATTATTATTACTTTGCGCGACTCGTGACACATCGTCTGAATAACGATGCAGAACTTCTATGAAGTAAGATGTCGGTCTATACACGACTAGAAAGGAACTTGACCAGCGACAAATCTTCGCTAGGCGACGGCGAAGCTATCCGGCGAGTATCCGGAATTGATAAGTTAGTACATATATCGAAGGCTACATAAGAAATCTCAAATGTACGATGCGAAGCGATGCCGGAATGATACGTGAGCGACGACCTTAATCGTTAAGAGCTGGCCGCCTGAGTCACTGTATTGATTTCAGCTACGACTTTTATAATTTCATTGATTAAAAACCTCGTCTGACCGATTGATCTTTTAGTAATTGGCGTTACGGATTCGGAGAAATCATTACCAAGAGCGAACCCTTAGTGAGCTCGTATTTCAAAGGTACTTTTGACTTTGTTCTTATTAAGGAAACGAGACAAATTTATTACGCAATTAATATACAAAGAAAGTGATCAGTTTCAAAATCATTTTTAAATAACAATCTTAAGCCAGAGATAGTGACCGCAATTTTTATGTAGAAATATACTGATATAGGTAAATGCCTAGACGACGGTAAAGTCTTGACTATTTCTGGACATCCATATCGACTTGGAGCAAAGGGTCGCGGGAACTAGGGCATCGGCCGGCTGTCGGTGGAAATAAAATGTCTACTATTTTCTGAACATTAAAATTCTGTTTCTCCGCCTCACAAAATATAGGTATTGTCTTTATTTCAATCTGTTTCTAGGAATAGAGGCTATCAATGTCGGATGTGGTTTTTAAGTTTATATACCATCACGCCAGGCCATTGATGGGGTAGGAAAAGCAAATAACGAGCCCCAAATACTATCTTTGCAGATCTAACATGCTTCTTCTACACTCATGAAGAGTCATCGCGAGAGCTTCATACGCGTAAACCGGATTTGTACACTTCTGACAATCTACAAGTAGTTAAATGTGGCTGTTATCGAGTTATTCTATGCTCAGAGACAAGTAGGTAGGACATAGCTTCATCGGTATTTAAAAAGTCAAAGTTGCGCAGTAATATGTAATACAACACTATCTGAGACAGCGAGCATTTCCATTGCGGGCCATCTGTTAGCGTTTCGCTGACATTTTGTAATCGTCTCGCGCTTCCAACCCTTTTATTTTCTAAGAATCTCATCGCCGACGCTACGTTTAATCGATATCGTTCGAAAATCGTAACCACGCGACCGGTAACAAAAGAAAAGTGCGTTTATCCGGTAGTACATGCTTCAGTGCTTTCGCGGTCACGGCGAGGAGTCGTCCAGGACGCTTGGAGCGATGGGGCTGCAGTGGAAACGTTGCAGCGAGCGTCCTCCGGCTCGGCGGGCACATCCGGCGCACGCATACTAACCTGTTGTGCGGCGGGGGGCGCGCTATCGACCGGGGCGAGGCAGTCCCGGCCGCGCGCCGCCCGTCGCCGATCGCGTTCCAGTGAGTCCCGGCGCCTCAGTGCCCAGTGCCCGGTGCCCGGTGTCCGCCGTGCCCGACATGCAGCCCACGCCGCGCAGGCCGCATTGAACCTACGATTTCAGGTACGTGGATATTTTTTTTTAACCGCGCACAATTCTCACACTATATATAGCCGCGCGTTTGATCGTCGTTCGGCCGATGCTTTTGGCGTGTTCGATCCGTTCGCGGTGGCGAACCGCTTGTACGTGTTCCCGTCGGTCGTGTGATGTGCGCCGTTATCTTTATTTCATTGTTTTTCATTGTTACACGTTTTTATTGACACTCGAGATTGTCGAAGGACTCGGCAAACGATCACGCCGGACGCCACCGACACGTAATGAGAAAACTTTAGCTCGTTCCCGTTTAAAATTAAACGCACTCTAAACATTTTATCGGTTTCTTTAAACTCTGGATACTATACAATGGTTGGATCTACTATTTTGTGTATTTTCAAAATTTGCTCCATTAAATATGGTTTTCGCGTAATTTCATTTCTACATTACACACGTAAGAATGTGAAAATTCACCCATCCAAATCTACTTCTGTTTGTATGTACGTTTGTCACGTCTAAGTATGTAAAGCTGTGTGCACAGTGAATAATAAACTACCCACATATTCCACTAGCCATTTGAACTGCGTATTTCTATTCTTAGTTAGCGTAATACAGTAGTAATTGCTGCTCAAAACGTTAAGTGCTAGTAAATTATTACAGTTTTACACACTGAGCCGCTGAAATGAACGACAATAAGGAATACAAAGTATGACGTTCGACAATATTAGCTTGTTGTTCTTATTTCGAATAACACAACTCGGTTTACTTACTTTAAGTTTGTTTAGTTGTTTTAATTTGTTCATTAATTAAGGCAAGAGAAATAAACCTTAAAGAAGAAGAAATTTATACCAAATGATTACAAATTTTAGAAAACTTCAAATTATAGGTTTCTCATAGGTTTTTATAAAAGAAACAATTCATTTTCGATTGCGAAGTTTAATTTCAGATGTATTTTATTTGAGCGACTCAAACTATTGGTAATGTATTATTTTATTTGAGCGACTCAAACTATTGGTAATGTATTATTTTATTTGAGCGACTCAAATTATTGGTAATGTATTATTTTATTTGAGCGACTCAAACTATTGGTCATGATGTATTATTTTACCCCAAATTTCTTTTTCTTTTCTTAATTTTCGTCGAACATATTTCCTAAACGCGCATTCTTTAATAAGCCTCTCGCCTTTGCTCATTTATTATCAGCCGACGGGCCGATCTCAATTGAACTTGACCTTTCCTTTCATTAATCTGTCGTGAGTGATTTATGCAAAGGGGAAAGTTCTGGAAATCTTGCCGTTGAGGGAAATTTTGCGCGAATACTCTTCAAGTACATAGAAAGAAAGTAACTGATAGAATACGATTGTAAAGCAATTATGACGTATTTAAAAAACTAGCAATACTTTAGTAACAAAACACAACTGAGATATAATATTGACAAAAAGGAGCGCTCTCAGCCAACCCTGCGGGGACATACAGCCACTGATTTTCACATTGCGCAAGTTGCCAACGCTAAACAAAGGATAAAGATTAGTTGGGACCGAGACAAGTTGCGGACATTACTGACCTACTCTAAAGCTATGAAACACTATACTATTGTATCTTTGGAACAATTTACGGGCAAGCAAGCCGTCTGTTGACGGATCTTGAATATAATAGTAATAATTTGGATATTCGGACATTTCCACATACAGATATTGGATTCCAAATTAGGCTATTAAATGCCGGCGTTAGAAAAATTTGTTGTCGAGAGTAGCGTTTAAAGCGGGTCGGAGTTGTTTGTAACAAACAAAATTGTATTTAAGGATACACTATAAGAAATAGCAAAAAGTGTACATAATTATAGGATTTAATGATTACTAAATAACAAAAATTAGTACATAAAGAAAGACAAAAGATTTATTCGCGATATCTTTTACACAAAATTAAATATTGTATTTTATACAAAATATTTAAATCGTCACGAAATGGGCCCTGCCTTTCAAATGTAATTCAATATTATTGTATCCATGTATCCTAGGAACAAGAATGATCTGTTGGACATACAGTTTATGTAGAACTCTGTCTAATTATAAATTTCACTACTTTAAAAGGTCGAGGCTCTAGACGAGGCTCCTGGCTCGTATTTCCCACGAGTGTTTTTCTGTCATTATTGTTCCCTACAATAAAGCAGCTCGTCTACGCAACGATCACGTCGATCGATTGTCTGGGAATTGCCTTCTTCTCGCGCCTCGCTTTTTCCCTCTTACTTTCGCACATACATACATATTTACGTACGTGTAATACATAATAATGCCTTAGGACATCGTCAAACATGGCGATCGCATTTTGAACCACATACATACACCTGTAAATACGTTCACATATATTATAATTCTGCAACGCGCTGAACAAATACTGCTCGCCACACATATTTGTCCTGGATTGGCATCGAACTCGCGACCCCAGTCTGTATTACTAGCTATTGGACCAACATACACACAGACCTACATTATTAATTCGTTCCTATCGTCTCCCATTTTATTGCTTATATACGTGTAAACGTCTAACTTCTATGTAATTATATGTACATGTAAACTTGAGATCCGTAGAGGTAACCATGTCCCGTCCCTAGGGCACAAGCATACTGTGTTTCTTGTAAATCTAATACTGTTAACAAAACTGGGTACTGTTCAAGCGATCGTCTTTGTTTGTTTCGGGTTTACAACCGTTTTATTGTTGGTAAATAGCTTTATAATAATTAAACTGTACAGCTGTATAATACAGCAAATATAGAGGGTCGACTAAAAGGCGTCTTGTCGAGTCGAACTATAGTGTTAACAAAACGTTTTTTTGGAAAAAGATGTAAACAATGATGTTTATATCAATGATCGAATTTCGACCACGAGACAAACACTAACTGCTACGAAATGCCGACTGTGTATTATTATTTCTATACGCGCAACTGCGAGACAGCCTGGGAAATTAGTTGAAGGGAATTTTATAATAGCAATAATAATTGGGACAATTCCACAGGCGGTAACCTGATTCCAAATTAGGCTACTAATTGCCTGTGTTACGCACGAGCCAACGGATAAACAAACCCATGTTAATACATACTACAATTATATATATATATATAACTTATATACATATATTTATTAAACCCAGGCACAGAACAAACAAAGGTGCTCCTCACACACACGTGTGTCTCGGGTGGAAATCGAACCTACGACCTTTAGCAGTCATAGTTTATTATTATTATAAATTAAGATCTAGAAGCCAGTCTATACATACACATTTGTATACATTTAAACATCCCAGATCCACGATTTTGATGCATTGCAATCTTAATATAGGAAAAGGTGCTGAAATCGGTATTACGAAAGACGGCCTGATGAAATTCACAGCTTTACATAAACAGCAGTTGATATTCACAAACAAACGGGAGGAAATTGTGAATAAACCTATCCATACCATATAAACACGAAAGTAACTGTCTGTCTGTTTGTTACGATTTCATGGCCGAATCGCCGCGCCGATTGTGATGAAATTTGATATGGAAATAACTTAAAGCCCAGGGACGAACACAGGATATTCAGTGATCGAAAATTAACCGCTATTTATCATGTTTTTAAGTTTTAACAATTGATTGGAACTTTTATACGCCAAAACTGAGGTTTAGCTTCACTTAGCCAATTTCTTAGGTTTTCTGTAGTTGACTTTGACTGTATGATTGTAAATAATTCATTATAATCTGATTAATTTAAGATATTTATTTATTTTAACATATAAACTCTAATTGCTAAATGTCACACTTCGTCACACACTATAAATTGCTTAAAAAGGATATACAGTTTCTCTTCACTTATCGATATATATGTAGATATTAAATATCGGCTTTATGAGAGTGATAAAACACATTTACCAATGATACATTTATAATGAGTAAAAACAATTTTATAAAATATTAATTTAAATATTTTGTAAAAAAAGTCATTACAATTGTGTTATGATCGTAAAAAGATATGATCATGTTTGGTTCGTCTAGTGAGTCGCCGGAATAGCTTATCAATGATGAATGGAGGTGGAGCAAACGAGGGTCGAGCGACTCGGTGCCATTAGAAGCAGCCATTAAAGGTCAACATGATATGGCTTTTAAAGTCGACGCGCTGTCCTATCTGTCCTATCTGTTCCTTAGATACGCGATTTTCAACTCTTGAAAAATTATTGTACCATCTCGCTTTTGGTTTTGTTGTGCGAGTGAGACAACATATACATACCTTTACCCGAGATCTTAACTCTACGTGGAAATCAATATGTCCAAAACCTATTAGTCTGTAGCCTCGTACTTCGAGGAGTTTGCGTAAATGGGTAAAACGAATTATTTAAGAGTGCCGATAGTATTTTTTCTTTGACTTTTTCTTTCAGGTAAAATGTAGGTGTGCAAGAACAGATACTAATACTAAACTAAACTAAACTGGCCGTTTCGTGTCGGTTTTAATAACTAAAGTAAATTTGTTACTTTTTATAACAAAGAATTTAAGTGATTTCATAAAATTTGAATAGATATGTAAACAAAATTACGGTGTGCACTCACCATAAAACCATAAATATCACGGTTTCCGTTCGTCATTTTCCAAGCATTTACTAATTAATATATTTGGAAGTACTTACTTAAAACAACATACGAGTATGCAAATTTTAGAACGTATATCGTACGTATATCGTACGCATATCATAAGAGAGTGAAATGTGCCGTAAAGATCTTGTAACACATAAAAATAAAATTGCCATTTACATCAATTTTTAGCAGAAATAAATTCTGTTCTCGCCGTTTCGAGGCTGTTGGCAGGACAATCTACAACGTAGCGCTACGAGGTCGCTACGTCGTAGACTATTTATCGCCCCATGTTATACAATTACGAATGTATAAACAAACTCCTTTCGTGCTCATAGTACTATTGCGTTATTCTTATCTTGAATTATAGGTAATGTTCATTATTTTATTCCGTTTATTTTTATTATTATCTCACCATCGCGCCAGGTCTCTATAGAGCTAGACAGAAAGCACTACCTATCTCCAGTGTTACAGACCTGATGTGCATTTTTCTACGTTCATTACTCTCTTCATATTTTCTTTATCATATTATTTTTAAATTATAGTGATATCAATTTAAATTCATAAGTTTAGTTTTCTTGTTTCGGGGGGCCTGTTAAGTAGTCGGTCCCGACTGTTATCTTTAAACCTCGTCCGTGACCTTAAAGACGGTTTAAAACCTAACGAAAGGTCAGCCGTTGGTTTACCCCAACCCAATGAAATACCGTATTGTAGCATATACATCAATATAGTTGTATTATTTATACGCAATCTTTTATTTAGACACATGTAATATACAACATCGAACAGGAACACGGAAAATAAGACATGTCAAAGAATATATCGGTCAGATGACTCATGCAAAATATTCATCAAATAAAAGCCGGTCGCAAATACTCAACGACTCTGTTGCTGCCCCAGAGAAATACCGAACACACTGAAAACGAACTGCGTCAAAGCCTAGCTGCGAGCTTTATTCAGCTACATTTGATATATCGGGGTGTATGTTGCTCTATTTGTGTCGAGACGTCTTCAATCTCAGTAATTGTTAGCGAGTTATCTATATAACTCGCTACTATATAACTATGTAACGAACATGTAATCTTCGTGCTTCCGCGGAGGATTCAAAGTAACAATACCTTTATATTTCGTACTTAATCCTTCATCCGTCGTCTGAATGTTAAAATTATGTACCTTTGACACGGGTCTAGACTACTTAGAATAGGTCTACCACGCTGCTCAAGTGCGGATGTGCACACTTCACATACTTCAGAGAACAATATGAACAGATCTCCGAACAATGCTCGCTTTCGGTATTACAATGCGCGATATAATTATTGACTTACGCACGTAACTTTGAAGTGTCAGATACCACCATGATTTAAACCTATACCGTAATAATTTATTTTTAATCATAAATATATAATTCCTTATATGTAGCATATAACCATTAACCGTGCATCATATTGTACGATGCAAGATGGTCGTAATAAAGATTATTATTATTAATCAGCGGTACATAGAAGTTCCGTTGCGAGCGCCAGGGGGTCGGCGCTTGAAGACGTTTCAAATTATCTATTGAAGGCTGTCGCGGTGACCTGGTTCAAGTTTTATGGAGCGCGGTAATCGCGCGGCACTACAGCTTACTACTTGTCAACGACGGATCGGAAGAAACTTCCACGATGGAAATATTCCCGACCTCACAGCGAGCTTACGGGGATTAACTTCATTTATAAAAAAAACTTCTTGCTTAAAGCAACTCATATTCATTTTATACTCTTTAAAATTATCTATAATCTCTCATGCTGTCTATACAGTCATTTCAGTAATCTATGAAATAACCTCGTGGTCCAGGTTCAGTTACAAATAAACATATACATACATGTGTAGTTACAACATAAACATTAGGTAAATAACGATAAGTGTCAATTTTTTATGACAAATACCGTGCTTAAGCGTACACTGTAATTAATCTATTTAGAAAACAATAGACGTGATTGCCGTGTAGCTCCCCCAGCACCCCGCACACCCCCTCCCCTCCCCCTCGGCGGTGCGAAAGAGAGGGAAGGAAAGAAATTCTACTACCCGTAACCTACCGTATGGACATACAATTTTGAATTCCTCAGTATCTGTCCGCTAAGCAAATATCAATAACAAACAGTAACGTATGGAGATTTCAAGTGGTGCAATTAACTAGCGATACCGCGCACTCGAGCCGGCCGCCGCTCGCGGGTATCTGCCTGCGTCCATTATTGGTTGGCTACATTATCATTATGAGTCATCCTTTGGGGAAATCTGTGTAGCGACCTGATGTTATTGTGCAATAATTAACAACGAGCTCTTTGATTTCAATAAAGCAATTAAAAATACTTATAGTAACAATAATCGGGGCATTTCTGAGAACAATTTCACACACGGCTATCTGATTTCAAATTAGGTCATAGATATTTTTATTGCACCCAGTCACGGAACAAACAAATGTGCTCATCACACAAATGTTTGTTCTGAGTGGGAATCGAACCCGCGACCTTCGGTTTAGCGGTCAGGCTCTAACCACTCGACCGCGACACCGGGCAGCAATTGAACCATTGATATACATCGATAAGGTAAAGCATGACACTGGTAAATTTTCACGAACGTTTACGTTGTTCGTCGGAAGTCGTAAAGGTGATTTAAGGAAACGAGACAGACGGTCTCGTGGCTGCCGTGTGACTTGACCGCCTCGTTGGTCGGTGCGGTTGCTAGCGCGACTGGCGATCGGGAGGTCCTGGGTTCAAATCCCGGGTTGGGTACTGCTGGATTTTTCTAA
>DWUN01003864.1:0-11474 GCA_018249975.1 Passova gellias
TGACCCGGCAAACGTTGTTCTGCCATATTAATTATAACAGTATTTCTCTACTATATATTATACATACAAACCTTCCTCTTGAATTACTCTATTCATTAAAAAAAATCGCTTCAAAATCCGTTGCGTAGTTTTAAAGATTTATGGGAACAAGGGGACATGACAGAGAAAGCGACTTTGTTTTATACTATGTATAAGCAAGATAAGATGCCAACCTTTACAGCATTAGGTGCGTGCATCCATCATTTTTCCGATTCGTATAATACACAAAAAGCTTACAGACACCCGACAAAAACACCGGACTACACCGAAAGTGAACACTTTTCCGTGAAATTTAACACATTCGCGTGCCCCTAGGACACGTATAGGGGCGTACGAATCCCTTTTCCCCTGTCCGAGCTATTCAGAATCGATACTGTATGCACAATACCATAGATATATTTATGCGTTAACATACTACGCTGGTCGGAAGCCGGTCATTATGACGCGGCCGGCGAAATGGACGCATTGTGCTCAAGCTTAGGGCACGGTGAACGGTGTTGCCGTCCGTTCCCGCTCTCCGCTCTTTGTGGAACGACGGAATGAGAATGAGGAATGAACGAATGCTGATTTTGAATTTGGAACTGCTTTATTATTTTCTTATTTCCTTAGCTGTATTTTATTTGCGTTCGTTTCTCGGTTTTTATAGGTACTTGCATAACATTTAAGATTTAAGACAATTATCATTGCATCAATAGACAATCTACTAACCCTGGTTATTCGTAAATATAGCTAAATAATTAAGGTGCCGTATTGTATACATTTTTAGTAGGTATACCCATTTCAGTTTATTTGTCCTGTTTTCTCTTAGTGCATTGGAAATATAATAGAAAGGGAGGACATAAGATATCAAAACTAGTACTTATAAACTTACGTATACGAGCAGTAGTAACCAGGTTTAGGATTTAAAAGAGATAAATCGCACTGCTGGGAATTGGTTCGTCTGCAACTACGTCGATCGCTTTGAATATGACGTCTGAAAGTGATCCCCTCCAAACGATCAACGTTTGAAAATGATTATCTATAAATAAATATCCTGTCACTCGATCACAATAAATAAATATACGGAAATTTACTTCTAAATTAATAAAACTCTTCAAAACTTGAAGGAGCAAAATCGGTTATTCACGCCAATACCAGGCGAAGGCAGAGTACAAGCGCGAGATGACAACGAATTTAATTATAAATATAATAAAAAAAAATCTCCATCGTCCCTTTTCGAAAGCCGTTGCTTTCACCGCAAAATTACCTGCCATTCAATATGGAACCTTAACGCTACGAAATACGGTTCCAACGTTTTAACCGGCACGCGAATAAACGTTTGTCGTTGCTTTTATAATATTGTAGAGATTCGACGTCACCACAATGAGGGTGTCTCATATATTTCATTCGATATTTAAATTCGGTTCTTCGCGGCAAGACGTGGAGTGCCGATTACAGTTAATGACGTCACCGCCAGTAAGTGCGTACCGCGAGGTCATTGACACCTAATTGTGTTTGGGATTAACTTACTGCTCTCATCTTAGCTGTGTATCGACCGATTGTCTATTAAATTATTGCAAAGTAATTAACAAATAGATCAATAGGGGAAGATTAAACGTTTTACAATTTTTCCCCCATTTTCTTTTTTAGTTGCTATTGACGAGCCTTATTGTTATTGATTAATTGGTTTTAGAAATATATTTTTATAACCAAAATGTAGGAAAATTCGCATTTATACTATTATTCAGGATAATAAGGAACATTGTCCAATTACTCCTTACCTGCAGTAGTGGCATATTATAAATAGGGAATTATAATAATAACAAAAAATTTATTTCCTAAAAAATTATTTCATAATATAAGTTTAACATTATTGTTTGACAGAATCAAAGTCAATTCTTACTACCTGTAGTTGATTTAGTTTCGTTATGAAATTCGCAATGCATGCAGGATTGAACCTTGACCTTGCAGATTCTCGTACCAAGCGCTAGAAAATTGCGCGATAGCTCAGTGAACATGGCATCGAAAATCGTAAGGTTGTGGGTTCATGGCAATAAAAAAAATATGATTAAGTGTAGCACCAATAACAGTTTACTTTGATTCATGATTGTGATAGTTAGTGTAATTGACTGGCCTATAATGTTTAGAGAACTTAACTGCTAAACAGTAGGTCGTGGGTTCGATTCCCAATCAGGACAAACATTTGTATGATGAACACAATTTTGTCGCGTCTCTGTGTGTAATAAAATATCTATATACGAGTAAGTATTATATTAAACGTATATATGTATGTTTATCATCTGTCTGGTTACCATAACACAGGCTTTTAATTGCCTAATTGAGATTCAAAAAAATATTGAAAATCAATTCGCTTTTATCTAATTACTAGATTTTACCTGCCAGTTTGCTCTCGCAGAAATACGATTTCCAAAAACCAATACATGCATTAATTAGACTAGTACTGGATTATAATTGTTCTATTTAATATGACTAGTTAATAAATAATGCTAGACCGTATATATAAATATCGATAGGTACAGTACCTATTATAATAATTAAAAAAAAAAATATAGCTCTTTTTAATTTTCTATAATCCAGAAACGGAATCTCGTTTAAAATTGGAATTCGCATTCCAATGTCCATCCCAAAGTTCGTTTAACACAACAATCCATAATTCCGGCGCTCGCCTCTGAGCGGCAATTAATTATTCCATTGTGTTCGTGTAATTCCAGAGTATTAACTGCCGGTCAGTTCCTTAGAGAGGACACTGTTACACATTCCAACCGTGAAGGTTTGTGGGCTTTGGAATGGGCCTTCAATGAATATGAAAAATAATATCAGCGTGTGGAAAGAATGGATGATGAAAGAATGACAAAGCGGATATACAATGCGAGTGTTGATGGATGTAGGCGTCGAGGGAGACCTAGACCGTCTTATCTCGACCAAATAGTTCGGATACTGGCTGACGGGGGAGTCAAGAGTGACCGTATCTCCGTGCATGCATAAAGAGAGTGATGAATGTAGACGAGGCACGTCAGGTTTGTAAGGACAGAGATATTCGGCACTCGGTGCTTTCTGCCTACCCTATTAGGGACCTGGCGTGATGGTATAATGATAATATGAATAAAAGTTATAAAACGCACGTATCAGGTCAGAAGTGCGTGCCAGGACCCGTACCCAGACCCCCGGAGTGGGAGTCTGAATTTCAAACTACTAGGCTATCACTGCTCGTTGAACCAAGAAGAATAGTAATAGGTAATTGAAGTTGAGGTATTAAGCGCGACCCACGGAAAATCCCAGGGGAGTTCGCTCCGAGCTCCAATTAATTATTGCACAGTGTATTCTCGGCGCTGTGGGCTGGCCAACAGTTTCTTCAATTTAAACAAGTCTCAGTTGTAGAGATCCATCTCCAAACTTGAACGACATTCAATACAAGGTTTCGAATGAACGATTTTAATCTAAACCAGTGGATGTAGGATCAAAATACAAATTTTTATTACACCCAGATGCAGAACAAAAAAATCTGCTCTTCACACAAATTTTTGTCTTGGCTGAGCATTGAACCCACGACCTGTAGTTTAGTCTAGATATCTTAGTATTAGACTAAGAGACCAGTAACATTGGTTAGTACCTAACTGCTCTAGATAAAGGATAAAACAAATAACTTTGTTTACATCAACAACTTCATCATAAAGCTTCATAATAAATGACTTGCCCTCTTATATATTTACGGAGCGTTGAGACACGAGGCTTCTGGAGAGAAACTCGGAAGTTCTTCTTAGCTGCCGCAAAGGAATGCTCCCGGTGTCGGCAAGATCAAACCACTTGCCGACAAGAGCTCGCTTGAAATCTTCAGTTTATTTAGAACAAAAAAATGGGAACATTTTTTAAGTTTCAAAATAGTTTTTAAAATTCCCATTTCTATACATTCAAATTTACACTATTCATAAAATTTTGTAATACACGCCAGGCCACTAATGGGGTAGACAGCACCGACTATACTGGTATATCTGAATCCATCTGACATGCTTCTACTATATTCATCACTCTCTTCATACATCTCTAAACGGTCTATGTTAACTATCCGAATTGAGTGTTAGGACCAATTTATTACTTCAATGTCCCTCGGCCGGCCCTTGGAGGGCTATTAATCGCCGGTCAGTTCCTTAGAGGTGTTTATTAAATGCGCCTATGACCGAAATAGTTGTTCGGGTCGAGAGATTTAATTAATTGTCTGTCACCCTTTACTGTTGAATTCTGTAAATGGACTATTTACGTATAGATGTCTATTATGAAGGCCAAATAATGTTAGATTAAGTCAATAAGTTATTTTAGTTAATAAAACGTTAATCAGTTTGGCTTTAAAGTAATTTAGAAACTAACATTAATTGACATAAATATTTCGTTATAATAACGTAAATAAATATACGGGCAATATTAATGCAACAGCAATATTTCTGTAAAGGAGAGTTCCAAAGTTGTTTCAATCTAAATCTTCGATGGTGTTTCGGATAGTTCTGAAATTCCCGCTTGTATTTCGAGCACCAATTAATTATTCCACTCCGCTCGAGGCGATCTCCCGAGCGCTATTAGGCGGTCAGTTCCTTAGGTGTTTATTAATAGCGGCTCAAACTGAGATGCCGGTCGGAACGGTTTACTTAATGTGAACTGTTTGTCGCTTGTTTGCAACTGCAGTCCCTTAATTAGAACGCTAGTTATGAAATTCGGGCGTTATACGAGATTGAGGACGAATAGTTTTATATTAAAGAATTTTAAGTACTAAAATAATATCTTAAGAGACCCTCACACGCGACCTTTAACTAGGCAGAACGTGTGCTATTGTGGCCAGACAGCTGATAAACAAACATACATAAACAACATGCTATATCTAGGAGGATATAAGTATATATAGCTATCCCAGACACAGAGCAAACAGTGAGCTCATCACAGAAATGCTGATGCAGGGCGGAAAGCGAACCCACAACCTCCGGTTCGCCAATCGAGATCTTTGTAAGATGTATCAAATAGCGTCTTCAAGCAAGCCACCAGGACAATGTACAACCAAACAAACAAGTAACCAAATCACGACTGTGAAACAACAAAAAAAAAAATCAAGATCTTTGGACCGCTAGACCGAAGAGTCCTGTCAATTGCAATAGTCATTGCACAATCATATTTGCAATGCAATCTTGATCTTGAAGAGTCACATGATGTACATATAAGTTCAAGGGTATGATTGACAAAATATGTTTTAGGGCAATACTGAATCGTATTTTTTGTTGTCCTCACAGGCATGGCTGGAGGTGGAATGAGCCAAGCCATGGGCAGCTACTACGGTGCGGCGTATGGACCACTAGGAGCCAGCATGGCGGCCGCTGCGGCTGCCGCGGCGCAGCAAAATGCCATTTCAGCCGCGCTCACACCCAACGCACAGGTAATAAATAGAGTTATCGAATCATATTAGTACTTATATTTCAATTATGTATTTTTCATAGTAAATTATTATAGGTATAGGTACCTACCTTCTTAGACCGGGTGTCAGTGCTTCTACATAACAATAAAACCACCTTCTTGTTAGTTTGCCACATGTAAGTTACAAGTAAGTAATAAATAAATATAGGTACCTTAACACAAATATAATGGCTCTCAAAAATATGAAAGAATAATATTAAAGTTGCGATAATGATTCTCTTTACATTTTTTTTTGCATTAATGCACTGTTTTTACTGTCGACTTTCAATATTAAACGCCACATGTCTAACGTTACCAAAAAAAGAAATAACGTCGTCTTCAAAAGATAGTCATCGATGTCAAACACTAATGGTTTTACGCCGACACGAATTAATACGCACATTATACATTAATTGGGCTATTCGATAATAAAACTCATACAAAAAAAAAAATTAAACGTTCACCGTCCTACATTATGCTTTGATTACGCTAATTATTCTCGACGGTTTTTCGTAAGGCTTCAGCGGTAACGCGGCAGCGGAAACGGCGCGCGTGCACGCAACCTTCGCAGCCCCCGCGAGCCGTGACGTGACATCTCTCCATCAAATCCTTCATGAATACATAGAAATGGTCAAAAACAGCCTTCAGCGGCGCGGCTTAATTGAGATATTAGTATTAAATTAGTGCATTCAGTGGTTATTTATAACGCGATTTGTCGTCTACGGATTTCACGGCGAACGCTTAGGTTATTATATTATATCGAAATAGAAATATCTACAGTAACATTTATTACAAGCTAGCTGTGGCCGCGACTTCGTCCACGTTTGAATTAATTTATTTTCTATAATTCTAAAATAAATGTAGCCTAAGTTACCTTTTTACTTCAGCTATCTGCCAGTGAGCGTCCCGTCAATATCGGTCCAGCCGATATTAACCGGAACAAACGGACAGACAGACAGAAATTGCAAAAAATCTTATTTTGGTATATGTACCGTGTATACATATGTATTTAGTGAAAAGCTATTATTTTAATATTACGAACAGACACTCCAATTTTATTTATTTGTATAGATTGTGCGTCTTCACTGACTATAGCCTTAACCCTTCTCATTATGAGATGAGACCTGTGTGAAATAGTGCAACAATAAGAGTTGTTGATGATGTTGGTGTTGTTGACAATTATGTTGGTGATGATGAAGCTGTTAATGTAGCCGTTTTTACGACTACAAGTAAATCCTTATATTACGCCAATTGAACAGGTAGCACACCAAACAAATTCCTCGTCAAAATTACAATAATCTTCCTCGACTTTAAATTGTTAGTTAAATAAAGGATGCAATTAATATTTCTTGTGATACACCGAGAAAAAAGCACTAGGTATAGATCGAAAAGCGCATATTAAAAAAGCATATCAAAAGAGCTTAACAATATTAAGTATTTTAACAAGATCATGTAAGTTAGAAAAAATGCCTACCTCACGCCTTATGGCAGCTTAAAAAAACCTATGATTTAATTTCACCCAATTCGCACTACAATTTTTGGATGGTAAGGTTTAAAAACCATGAAACCGTTTTTAAAATTAACGTTGCCGATAATGTTCCCGCGCTGACAAGTCGTTTTCTATGTCATAATGTTTAAAAAGTAAACATCAGATAGTCAGATATTTTTTTCCGAAAAAAGTACATAAGCTACGGAGGAGAATACTTGAATAAGTTTTTTAGGCTGTACTCTACTTATTTTAGCTGTTTTAAACATATTGATTATAGATTCCTTACAATGAATTCCAATAATGAATACTAATTAATGATCATAGTATACGTTTTGCCATTCTTAAATGACAATCCATTCCGGATCTTTATCCAAGTTTAATAAGGATTATACTTACTTATATATCATTAACATCCAGAACATCCCGTATATGGAACAAACTCAGCAAAATCAGAAACGCAACGCGTATTATATTTCAGTAAAAAAGTTATTAAATTATCACCTACTAGTTTGTTGGCAACTGTACAAAAAACACCCGAAAATCTCGAAAGATATCGCCGACACGTCCGCCAACAAATTCTGTAACGAACCATATCACAGAGTTGATTTAATTTTACAAAAATTACCGAATTTGTAAGGCCACTTGCAGGCATGTAAAAAAAAAACCAAAGCGAATCCCCGTTATTAACTTCTCAAAACGTTGTGAAAGAGCAACCGTTTCGCCGACTCATCTGATCCTTCGTATTTTTATTGCCGTTTGTGTTCCCTGTTTAATTTTCCCGAATTTTCCACGCTACTTTACGAGTCCAGAATGTAAGAGCCCAAAACTGCTTTTTGTCTCTTTTCTCCTCTTCAATTCAGATCGCCGGATGAATGATACTCAAAAATTAAAAACTGTACCTACTCGTACAATACAATTATGTTCATTAATACATCAAAGTTGCCGCCAATTTGATTTAAGAATATCAGATCCTCATTACGATTTTTATTTCCACTTGTACGCGTTAGGCGTAATTACTTTCAGTTAGATGTGTTTGAGAGAACCTGTTAGGCTACCTTCCATGTTTCCGTAAACGGCAGTATTAACGTTTATTTAACTTCCTATCTCTAACCCTTATCCTACCATCTGCGAGACGAAGGGTAAAAACACTTGACACCCCCAACTTTTCCGAATCAATTAATAAAACGTACTTGGCCATAATTTGACAATCTACAAATCCAGTTAATCCTCCGGGACACCCCCAAATCTCGCCCCCGGCTATGTTTAACACATCTACGTCACGGGCGAGAGATTAAATGTCAAACAGAGGGGTAGGAAGATCGAGGAGTTTTTTCATACTCAACCCGAGGGCGGAGTCCTGGGGGAACTCCGGACTTAATTGTGCAAGTTTGTGTGTCAAGTAGTGATAATCGATTCACATCTTGGGGTGTTATTTTATTAATGTACTTAATACACTTATTTTATTAAATACAAACTTATGAATACTAATTTAAATATCACTCGCTATAACGGTGAAGGAAAACATCGTAAAGAAACTTGCACACCTTAGAGATGTTATAAAGTGTAGACATAGTATTGTCTAAGCTATGTGAAGTCTTCCAATCTGCACTTAGCCAGCAAGGTACACTATGGTCTAAATCCCTCTCACAATTAGAGGAGATCCGGATCAATAGTGGACCAATAAAAGGGTCAAAATAGACGCGTATAATGATGGTAGGTCTTCATACAGAAATACTGATTATCACAAAAAGAGGATCGCACCTCTATGTCAGCGGAAATACTTGTCGACTCCAGTCGATTCTGCAATAGCAGGTACCAAAATTGAATTGTATAAAACGAAGTCCGCTGTCCGACCCTATGTATGTCTTTAAAACTACGCAACGGATTTTGATGCGGTTTTTATTAATAGATAGAATGAGTCGAGAGGAAGGTTTATATGTATAATAACATCCATTATATAGTAGAGAAATACTATTATTATTGAGGTTTCTAATCTGATGTCGTAAATAATTATATTTTCTTTCGGCGAGTACGGGACGAAGTCGCGGGCAAAAGCTAGTTTATTATATTCATTATAACAGTCACTGGCCAAGTTGCCACCGAAACGTTCACAGAAAGCGCTCTTTAATTGAATGACACAGACAATAGATTCTTATCGCTCGACACTTTCGCTCTCAAAAATCTCGTTTAATTAATCTGAACGAAAGTTTTTGGGAGTTTCGGTAGCCGCCTCCCCGCCGCTGCAGGGTTGTCGCGTGCGAGATTAATTCGAATTTCACCTCGCATTTTTGGGATATGCGATTGTTGGTTTAAAACGATTTTTAAATAGAATCTCGTGTGTTGGGAAATTTTTAAATCACTTCCCGCGTGTCTTTGGTGTTCAGAATTTTGTTGTTTTGTTTTTATCACATTTTAGTTTATATCTGTGCAGTGTGCGTTATATGAAATCAGTGACAAGAATACATTAATAATTACCGTCATTATATTGACAAATGGAGTCATGGCGGTTGCTTTGAGCAAGCAGCGGTGCGAACAGATAATGCTATAATAATTAGCAAGAAAGGTCTGACACGCTTGACTGTTTTCTGATCTGTAATTTTTTATATCGCCTAGTTTATTGTTTAAAAGTCAATGACAATTTACAACAAGCTGTCTTTGATTAACCTCTTTCTTATGCATTTAACCTAGCAAACCTTTTTTGTTGACGGGGTGAACTTAAAGGTACCGCGGTGCCTTGCACTCACTCCGGGTTATGGGTGATTTTTACCCCCTAAAACCTCTTTGGTGGGCTTCCATTCAAAACGCGTCGCTTTTAACCTAGCAAAAGTACAAAGCAAATTACAACACTATAATTCCCACTGCTGGGAACGGTCCTCTCTACAAAGTATAATATGAATTGATTGCATTACAAATTACTGAGCGGGCACGGGGCTGGTGTGAAATAGTATAGACACCAGATGTTTTCCGGTTAGTTTCTTGGTGGGAAAAAGAACAAAATATTTAATGTAACACCGTCGCCAGCCCTAGCGAGCGCACCCTCCATCCATCAGCATCATTGTGCACCTTAATAGACTCGGAACTATCGAATGAGAGCGCATTTTTTCGATTAACGTGTCGAATGGGCCCAAACCGACGAAACAATATAATCAGCTACCATTCACTAACTACCGCGTACGTGTAAACGTGTTGCCAGATATTAAAAGTGGTGATTGGGCGTTTTCGCGCAGGTAAAGGGAACTTTAACGAACCATTGTGAGTTGCGCGTTTCGATTATCTTGATCGATGATTAATGTGGCGTCGCTCTGTTTATCTATTCACGGGCTAATCTGTGATGGCGTGGAATCGAAGTTCCATGAACATCGCACGGATAGAACGGCGATATAAGTAGCATTGATAACATCGCACCAAGCTCTTAACGGGGTAGGCAGAAAGCACCGAGTGCCAAACATCTCTATAAGTATAATATACATATAAGTAGCGATGGATGTAATGAATGATATTGGATAAATTTCGGGAATCAGGACCCAGAACTAATCGTAATTGTAAGTCTCGCTTCATAATATTCGCTATAAATATGATAATAATAATAAATGCTAATAATAGACAGCATTCATAGCATTACAGGGCATTGATTTAGTTACAATATATCAATTTATCCATTTATTTATTTATATACACGCCAACAACGTTATATCGTATGTATAATATATGTGTGTATATCAGCTGGCCGGTTATCATAAAACAGAATTGGCCCTAGTTATTTTTAACTTGCATCTTTCCTGCGATTTTGCTCATCATTGCGAGTTGGAGAAGATCGCATCGGCGATGTTTTCGAAATATAATGTATTTAGTATAGTACAAGTACCTACCTAATATAGTGCCTGTAGCTTGTATTTAGGTAACACTTTACCAATTGTGAGGTTACCATAACACAGGTGTGTTGTCCCAACATATGGCTATAATATCACAATTTACCGTGGAATATTTGAGTAGGTGCCCCGTAAACGAAAATAAGGCCTGAAAAGCATTCATGGGTTTTTATAACCGGTTACAACATCGGCAACGTGGAAAGGGCTTAAACAGTCCCTATTTAAAGGTGACGTATAATAAAATAGCCCACGGCGTAAGGGCGCAGTAAAACCTATAGTTGATGCCGCGGTGTCCGGCTAATCCTGATTTAGCGCCGCGACTCCGCCCGTACGTTATGCGTTAACGCGTAACGCACACGGCCGCTTGGAATGACGCACCGAGCGTCGAACATCGGCGTCAAATACGAGTAGATCAAAAACTGCGTTTGTAGGTTGTATGGTGTTGATTTTCTGATCAGTTGTATCTCTCCTGAATGTTTTGTTATTTAAATAGAGATTCTGGCCTGGTATAAAGACTTATGGTCACAGTCACAGTGAAACGTAGTGGAATTATAAACAACTAGCTGACCCGGCAAACGTTGTTCTGCCATATAAATTATTTTTTATTGCCGCTCCTCTCCTATTCATCTTAGCGTGATGTTATATAG
>DWUN01003865.1:0-11469 GCA_018249975.1 Passova gellias
AAATTGTTTTATTCATTATAAGGTACATACATACTCTCAATGAAGGTCATATTTTAATCATCTAACTTCGGCTTTGTATGCCCTTCTGGCTATAGTAGACTGGGAGAAAGAAGCCGGTGAAAAAAAAACTCCAGCACTGTTTTGAATAACAAAAGATAGTAATGAAACTAGCCATGTTGCAGTATGGCTTTAGTCATCTGCTTACAAACTGAGTTCTGTAACTATTACACGGTGTGAGTAGAGACAGCCTGGTGAAACGTTTTATTCAAGCCCATGCCTTTTTATCGTTTAAATAGTCCTTGGTTTCATAATAAGCTTTGCGCTTTAGAACTTTGCGAAAAATCTACTCACGTGAAAATAATACTGTAATTAATATTAAAAGAATTTTTATGAAAACTTATAAATTATTACGGATACCAATACCGCTTCCAAATTCCAACATTGATCTTCCGTCGTATACCAAACTACATCTATAAGGATCTATCTGTATAGACATATTCGTGTTACATGAACAAATCGTAGCCAAGTGATACAAAAACCTTCAACCTCTCACTAAACCTACACCCATGGTCTGCCACAATAGAGCTTGTCAGATTATAAGATGAATGATTCGGATTTCGGCATCCCGTCAGCCTTCGTCTACCTGAGATAAAATATGTTATTACTGCAGTATATTAGGATCTACCTAGTATTTAACTATTCATTCAAAAAGTGCGGGCTTTAAAGACAAGAATGGAAGCTGTGCTTTTGATAATTAAACACTTTTGAGAAGTCTAAATATAACATAGGTAATTATGGTGGTGTTTATTTAAGATAGAATTGTGCAATACAAGACCAGGTCCGCATATTAAAGACGGCAGTGTCGGATATCCGCCGCAAACAAGATGTAGGTACAGTCGCCATCATAATACCATAAACTATATTAAGTTTACTGCTTCGCAACAGTATTTTCTTGTATACTAAAAAAATTAAATATTATATAGTGGCCATGTGTAGTTTCCTCTGTTGTAATAAGAAGTACTCGGTAATTACTAAAAGAACTAAAGTTGAACACTTGAACAAGTCTAATTAAGGAAACAATAAAATATTTAGACATGCTTCATAATTATTTGTTTCCATATTTTATCCTTGGTAATTGGCACAAGTAATCCCGTCAACGTTCGTCTCCGACTGTACAAGTGCAATCCCGAACAATAGCTGCTAATAATAAGGAACGTCGTATTTACGAGCATACGTGCCCTCCGAGCTGAGACGAGCAAGCCCTATTGTACTCAGACCTCCTATGATTATTTCAGTCGCTTGCACTTTTCCAGAAATCCTTTAAGTTTAGTTTTATGGCCCATAGATGAAATAAATCAATGGCCCTTTGTGTAAAGCCTGTACGTAAATTAATGGAACTTTGATAAAAAATTAACCCGATGAGTTTCGAAATACATTTACTAATTAATTATCGACTGAGTAATTACATGGTAAGAATAACCAATATTAACAAACCTCGATTATAAGTTTTGTTAGTCTTATGAATAACTAACAAATAAAAATACAGAAGGCATAATGTTCTGCTCATTAGACCCCTCAATATGAACTACAAAAACGTAAAAAACTCCAGACTCTCGGGTAAGTAAACTGAATTTTATGAAGTTAAAATATATGTGCTATTTCACTGAAGAAGTACGTCAAGTTCAAGATTCCAGTGTCATTTTGATGAATTCGCAAATAATCCTCTTTTTAACCTTTTTCTCTTTAAGACAAATATCGATTTTTACATTTTCTTTTTTCTAAAATTGTTTTCTTCTTTTTAGTTTTAATTAGATTAAAATCGTGTTTTTCAATTTTTTAACTAATATTTATTTAACGTATTGATGATACCATCGCTGTATTAGCAGTGAAATATAAAATCCGGTAGTAGACTTATTTTTCTTTGAATTGATTGCAATATATGAAATATATCCAAGTAATTTTATGTAATCTTAACAAAATGTGTCTATTGTTAGCATACATTCCACATTTCACATAATACCAATCTTGAACGGTGTCTAGATTCGCAGCCCACACGGCGACCTAAATACGCGTGCGCCTGCGCACCGGGTGCCCGCCAATCACACAACGCCATTCAAATTACGAACCGGCGCCAATACCGATATCTACATATCTATATACAGATATTATGATATTAGAATTATAGGCATTCAGACCATAGAATATTGTTGCCAAATATCCTTTACAACAGTTTCCGATTTTTTAATATTTCATGTTTTATTTACGGCTGCCTGCAATTATTTAGGCAGATCAAGGTATTGTAACATTTAAACAGCACATTAGACAGACTAACGCTAAAAATATTATACATGAATTCCTTTCCGAATTCTTAGGTGTTAAATCGTTGGCTAATAAATAACACATACATTATAATATCAAATAAATAAGTATTTAAATACATAACAATAATAAATATACATACACAACCAATAACTACACCCCACACAGTCACTACATCCTATCACAGCCGTTTAACTATGCAGCATTTTTGTAATCTTTAGCCAAAGTGGAGTTTTTAATTTTGCAGTTAAGAATTTGCATTTTATCTGAAGATAAAAAAGATATACTTACCTATCTAACTATGAATTTGAAAAATATTGACACTTAGTAAATGAGAAGACAGGTGTGAATAACAACACGTCACGTATCCATGTCAAACAGTTTTATGCAAAGCATGTTTATTTTTACTTAAACTATCCTGTTGCAAATCTCTTGACGTTCGTTCACAGCTAATTGCTGCTATATTTGCACATTAATATTTATTGGAAATCAAACAATCGTATTATTCATTACTCTGGGTTATTATTCTTGAAAAGAAATAAATGTTCTAATCTTGAACTTTACATATTCCATTGACATTACTTCTTCTGTTCAATGGCGCTTGCTAGAATATTATGTCTTTCCATTTGTCAAGTATAAATAAATTATTTTAATATTTAAACAAACCACTTTTATTAGTATATATTACTAACAAACATACTAACAATTATTGTACAATGTCACACTAATTTCGTAAAATAAGTGCGAATTGACGGAACATATAAATGATAATTATTAATAGAGAAAATGTGATAACATGCATTGCTGCGGAGGTCTGTATACTCATATATATTAACACCCGTTAAAAAGACTATCACAAAAGATATTTATTTACATATTAATAACAATCAACATTAAATTAACTATGTTTTGTTATATTATTAATTCACAATTAGTTAATGTGTTATGTAAAATAAATCTATTTTAAAATATTACGTGCTTTGTATAATTAATATTAATCATATCTTAGAACACGTATACCAATACCAATGAAATACCAATTATTATACCATACACAAACTACTATATCTTCATACTTACATCAACAATTTTATACATATAAACTGAACGTACATACTCGTAACACAGCTTACATAAACGTATTTGTCAAAGGTAGGAACCGAATCCACAAATCCGGTGCAGCAGTAAGCTCACTAATCACTTCACCTACGGGCTAGTCAAGTCACCTAAACATAAATATGTTTTTTAGCCGAAAGAAAATACTAGTTCCTATTTAATATTAAGGATCCTAAGTTGAATAGAATTTATTTACAAATTAAAAACCTACATTTATTTTATACGATTTTTTATTATAACCATGAGTCAAAATATTTTAAGCTCTTTTAGTTCTCAAAGTGCACTGTAAAATTGACAGATATTTAGTTAAATAAAAATTATATCATTGTTCTGATGTATGGTAATTGTAGGAATTGAAATGTGTCACACAATTTAACTGACAAGAAAAATGTATAAGATGTTACATTTCTTTTTAATTACACAAACGCAGAAAAACTCACGGGCATAAACTGGTATAAAAATAAACGTAACCATTAATGTGGTTCACAATATGAGCTTTCGTTGCTCGAGGGAAGAGCGTACCTTTTAAAAGCTTTTCCAAAGCCGTGCAGAGCATTAAGCCAAAGTAGAGATAAAGTTGGTAACAACCTCAAGACGATATGTTGCCTGTGCCATAAATATATTTATCTACTTTGCTTTTGTTGCTGCGATAAATCGGCTCGTCTGACTCGTTCAAGGTTTTCACACTGAAACGAACAAATTAACATGTAATGTTCTTGTTCCATAAAATGTTACTTCCAATATTAACCACTGCTGATTTTGTTATTTAGGATATCAGATCAGTTATGTTATGTATCCATAACCGAAGAATAATTGCATTAATTTATCTATTGATTCCTAAATTTGTAACGAATACGATTAATACTTAGTGACATTTTCTATCAGCCAATACTTGTGATGGTGAGAAATTGTAGCATGTTTCATGTATAGCAATTATATACATACCTATGAATGTATATCTGATACATGGTGCATATTGACGTCTTAGAATGTCTGTAGCAACATTTATGTATATGTAGATATTCTTTAAGAAACAGATAAACAGGTTTATTTGTATCCAAATGTGACCGGTTGGATTCTATTAATTTTATTTTCTGTGCTGAAGTTAACGGTAAACCTTGTTATAAAACAGGTTTATACACAAAACAACCTACAAAATTGAATGATAAAATGCTTAATAATATCCAGCAAAATTGTTAGTTCAATGTCATATCTTTTATGAAAACCAAAACTCGATTGTTTTATAAATTAAGATATCAGACGCTTCATTAATAGGCTTTTTTAATTTTTTTACCGGATCTGTCCGTTTATTCCGCTTAATTTGTTGCGACGCGTAAAAAAAGGATTTGTTACCACACGATTTCCACCCACAAAGCGTGACACGAATGCGTGTTTCTGATATTTTACAAAATATTTAAACGGTGAGACCCTCGTCATGCGGCCGTACCTCGGACGGAGGTCGTCCCGCTTGTTTAAACGAAAAGACGAATGACTACGTTACTTCATTACAATAAATTCACAAGATTACAAGGAAGTCGTTGGTGAGAAATGCGGATGAAAATTGATTTTAGAATAACACCGAGTGTCTTACGTGAAATTATACACTTACTAGGTAATTAATAGTTATGGTATGGTTCGTAGTCTCTATATATGTGATTTTTCTTTATATTATTGTGAACTAAAAAGGGATACATTACGTGCTTCAATTTTAACAAATAAATCTATTAATCAACTAAGCACGTATGGTAAGTGCACAATAATTAGTCCTTTAATTGTCAGATAAATGAAAACTGAGCGTCAGTAGTACGAATATCAACGTAATTACAGCCAACAATTTCGCTTAGCAGATTGACACAGGTAGATATTTGACTAAATATATACATGCTATCGTCTAGAAAATGAGAAATTAAAATACATTGTAGAATTAAAACCATATCTTTTTCCTTTACGAAATATGTTATTTTAATGAATCTATTAATATTGTACGTGTGTAGTTACATATAAATAATACGTTGTGTAGCCTGGAAATAAATCCCGATGTGAGCCAGTGACAAAACCCTCTCGATCCGGAAAAACATTCTTAGGTCAGATAATATATGACTGTCGCTTAAGCAAAAGTAAGTTCGATATTTCAAGTCGCAGTTAAGTTATTGGCTGTTATTAATAACGAGCCTTTCCTAACTTAATCTGACTTGAAAGGCATTGAGTCGCACATCGTGTAGGCTATGCATTGTTCAGACAGCAAATGGAATACTTTAGACATTGTACGATACTTAAGCTATATAGACGGCATCTTTAGAATGATATAGACTACTAAAAAGCACTTTTAAAGTATCCTTACACCTGCACGTTTGATTAACTTTTTAAGAATACAAGACTATTAATATTCATTTTAATAAAAGACTATCTCCAAATTACTTATGGGTAAAGTCATTTGTATTTGTGTTTGTCATTTGTTTATTGACAATATTATTGGTAGATTATAAGGGTCCATTTCAAACTCAAATATTGGTAATTATTACCTTTATAATAATATTATTGTAATAAAATGAATATGAAGTTCTATTTCTAAAATTAAACTTATAAAATAAGAATGATTATGATAATCACGTAACATAATACAAAAGGTTATGGTTGTCCTTAAAGCTTATTTGAATTGAATGTAGAATCAGTAACGACACTTAGAGTAGGCGTTTCTTTAGAATTCGTGTATTCGTGTCAAACTTGGAATTTTTTTCGGAAGGGATCGAACAAAACAAACAAGCTTTACTTTTTTATCGTTTTTTCCATACTCTATCATATCATCTATGCATGTTGTAGATATGTTGTAGGATTGTCTGCCACTGCACATAGTAAAGTTTTATTCGTCTTATAAAAGCTTTGTCAGTACAAAACAAGTTTGTGTCACGTTTCAATAATCAATCAAATCAATATATAAGAGCATTATATAGATTTAAATAAAACCTTAACGCCTACGTACATATCAGGTTTAATTGTATAAACGAAAGAAATAACAATATGGTGAAGCTCGTAAAAATATTTATACACTTAAAAATGTTCGAGTCAATTGTTACTCGTTAGCAGGCCTCAACTTAAATTTAACTCTCATAGAATCAAAGTATCTCTTAAGAGTTAGCGCTGTGTCATTGCTCAAGCTAAGTAGGACAAAAAAGTGTCGAGTAGTCAACGTATAAAAATGTTAAAAATAAGTGAGTTATGATTCTTATATTTATAAATTATACACGTGTAAGCTTTAGGCACTCAGGGAATTCGGAATTTGATATTCATTTAATTTTTCAATTATAGTGATTAAGTTTGATTTATGATCGAATTATGCAAAACCTGGGTGAAAACAAAAAAAAACTGTATTCAAAATAACAAATATTCCATTCCTTTGCTGAATTGTCAATGTTATCTATGGGCACTTATTTTTTACTATTACAGGTGCACATAATCCTTTAAGAGCCTTACTGGTAAGAAGAAATAAATAACGCGCAAGCCTAAGGCGCTGGCAAAAATAAAAGTATAATATTTTTACAATAACGCCCAGTTTCGTCTCCTTGAGTTTTTGTGCTAGTGGAATACGAACGATTGAGTGGCCATAGGCAGGCGTGTGGGCAGTCGAGGACTATTGAGTCTTTTCTCTTTTTTTCTACGTACGAACCTCGTGGCACCGCAGTCGCGTCGTACTTGCTCTATTGTCCACCGTCCACTAAAATAACCCGCATTTTAGTGCCCCAACGAAATATACGCATAAAATGACATCTGAGATACAGCATTTATGCTGCGTTCAAAAAATGTTTAAATGATTTATTGGTAATATATTTTCTTGTCTTTCCACAGTAACGCTGACTATCAATTGACATGTTTTAATTGATTACCTACTTATGTAATTTTCGTTAGTAGGTTAAGCTATTGAAAAGAGATAAATTATTTTAAAATATTTTTTCTTTAACTTAGGAAACAAAACACCAAATTTAATTTTATAAGCGCCGGCAACGTGAACAAATGAAGGTTATTTCCTACTCGCTTAGCGGATTATACATTAAATCAATTCTGAAACGTACTTTGGAATTAAGATTTTACTATTTTACGTTATCACAAAGATGTACATCCATGAGCGTTTGTGCAGGCTATAAAAATCACCTTTACTGCGAAGTGCGATAGCGCGTATCTGGCCGATTACTCAAAGAGACACGGGACAAATAAAGCGCAAGCTTATCGAAGGCCTAGTTGTTGTCGTAAACTTGGGGACAAAGTGCTGCACGTTATGTTGTCATGGAACTTAATTACAAACTATGTACTAATGTTGCAGCCACATATGTGGACATTGTTATAGTTTTTACCGATGCCTTGCTATCAAATGTTAATATATAATTATATAATTCATATCATAAACGAATAGTATATATAGTATATTATAGTATTTTTTTAACGAATAGTATATTAAAAACCAAGAATTTGGATTAATTACTAAAGGTTGCAATTTTATGACAAACATTATTTTTATTCGTGTCCTGCATAAAATACATAGATGTTTGAATATCGATGAATACTTAGTATATATGTATCATATACGCATTCTAGTTAAAGTGTATCAATCTTACAATACCTACTGTTAATTTGTGATAAAGGGAAGCGGACGGTATTAAGATATTGAGATGCGTCTACGAGAATTCAGTTTAAATTAACATCATGAATGAATTATTCTACCGACAAGTCGTAAGTGCTAATGTAGAATTCTAAGTATGTTCGTCGGTAAGCCTGGGTAAAATCAATTTTGTACTTTACTGTTGTATGTCATAATAAATACTGTTATATAGCGATTAATTTCCAGCCTCATTTTGAATTAACTACAAAGACGGGGCGTGACCGAAAGTATGGCTTAACCGCTTAATTTACAGATCAAAATTGAGTCAGCCAATGTCTTTTTATAAAAAAAGATGCTGCCTTTCTCATGTTTCGTAAACAGTATTTATTTTTGTGTAAGTCAAAAATTCTTGTTAGAACCGAGCGGTGAGAAGAAACTGGTTTTGATTTTTTATCTCATATAAATATGTAGATAGTAACGCCCCCGAGGTGATCAGTTGTTATGAAGCCTTTGAAATATTATCTTTCATTTGGAATAATATGATATTTAGTATCTCAATCTAAGTATTTATTCAATGTTCGTGTTATTGTTATTCACTTTTACTTCCCTTTATTCCCATCCATTACTCTCTAATATTTCTGTAATAATAACAAATCATCTTATTTTTCAAACCTATCATCATTTCATTCCCCCTAAGTAAATAGGTTCCTAGCACGTCTTAGTTTATATTCTATACTAGCTTTTGTCCGCGACTTCGTCCGTCTGGAATAATCACTGGGCAGCATTTTAATTTCTTAAGATACTTTTATTGCAAAAGACAGTATTCAACGCTGAGGTAGTCGCGAGGAAAAGTTAGTATAGCCTATCAGTGATAATGTAGCATTCAAATGGTGAGAGATTTTTTGATATCGTTCCAGTAGTTTTTGAGCTAAATCGTTACATACATACACACATACAAATCTTACCTCTTTATAATAGTAAGTATAGATAAAGCTTTTAATTTAATCCTTTTTCAGATTCCGTTGGCTTTTTATGATAAAAGAATGACAAAGTAGACATACAGTGCTTTCCTATCTCGACCAAATATGTCAGGTACCGTGGGTTGTGCCCATCCCGTACAGGTCCTAGCATCATAGTGTAATAATAATATACAAATTTTTATTTTTTCTAACTCCATCAGACACTTACTTAATCTTAACGTAATATTTTTTTCCAGTTTACTGAGTTTCATATACCTATGACTTTATTCTTACGGTTTTTTACATTTGAATTTTCATAAATATTTTCATACCAGATTTAAAAATCGGTTAATGCTGTTATCTTAAAAACAAAACGCAGATTTTTTTGTGTTCATTATATTAACATGGTTAACACAATAGTAAACAACATTTAATTATTTAATATTTGATATTCTAGCCCTCGTCAGTAATCAGTATTCCGCGTTTATGTGGCAGTGAGAACGTATTAAGGAAAGCATGTTGTGATACGACGGAGAACAATAGAAAGGATACGACACAAAAACAAGCACGCAAGCACAAATACATGCCGAAACCCGAGGCATGCCGGTGCTTGCGGACGCAGGGGTATTAATTAGTACCTAACTGTAGGGTGACAATCGACACGAAAAACTTTAAATTAATATTCACTTCCCATACTTCACTTCCCAAGAAATCTATCCACTAACCTTTCAGCGTAGTCAATTAAACCTCTGTCTAAAACGGTACAAGATTAATATTGACATCGACAATCATATCTCAATGTTGCCAGCATTTAAACATGAATGTCCGGAAAATTATCCTTAATGATGGTTCTCCTAATTAACGAAAAAGTGTCGCCACGTTGACAAGACACCGAAAAAGGATGCCAGAATGAACTCGGGCATTGGCCGATGTGAAACTCAAAAAACCGTTTAAAAATCACTTGCTCCGCCCACAGTCCGCCCAGCGACTCTTGCACACTTATGATTTATCGTTACGACGACATACCGCCCCTCACACTAACTACCCGGCTTCCGTCCCGCTAATTATGTACCTATATATCGCCCCTACAAAATGTTAACGTGTTCTCGATTCCGCCAACGTGCGTCGCCGGTTTGAATCGATACCGTATTCGATTCGGTACGGCACGGCTGTCTCAATCATTTACGCATGCACCTGTATAACCGCTCTATACTCGTAAGTTACCTATACGTTTGTTCGAAGTAATTAAACTGAATAAAAGCTTTCGTACATTAAGGCCCTTGCGCAAATGTTGTCCTTTTATAGTTTTGTTGTGTTTCACTTCGTTGTGCTTACACTGGAAAGCTTTACGGAGAACGTTTTGTTGTCAGTCGGAACACGTGTCCAGCGAGTGTAGGTACGCGGGAATACACGTCTGAATGCATGTTGCGAAATAAGGTATAGTTTAAGCTTAGGATTATTATCTGCTTGTCGTTATAATAACAAATGACTGTAGTAAAACATATTCAAAAATCTAATTGCTCATTTTACAACATGGACTTAGGACATTGTAAATTAAAAATTCTATTATTCAAAAAATAAAACCAATTATTTGACTAGATCAGATAATTGTCAAAATCAGTTTTATGTTTTTATCTATAAGTTCATACAATTTTCGCCTCATGCTTTTTAGCGACAACATCCTTACAAGAGTCTCGGTTCGGTTACAAGGCAAGCGTTTCCATGTACTGGTGGTCGATTTGCTAACTGGTCACGCATCAAGGACGTGAATCGAACGGATTTTGAATAATTTTGAAGTGCTTACTGCCAGTTCTCACGCTATTGGCATTCTTAGTTACTGGTAACTTGTAACGTATATGACACCGTACTGGCGCTTATAACTCGTATAGCCTTACTTTAGTGATAGACATAATAGAGACGCATGGACGATTAATGTAAACTTAATATAAAGTTTTTATCAGCTGAAGTAGTAATCTACTTCTGCTGGTACGAACCAGTTCTGGGTGGGAATTTTGAAGTTCGACAAAACTACTTAACCAAAGATTTTACTTAAAACTAACTCTGCCGCGCGGTGTTACCCGCGTAGATTATGATCTCGTGGGAATAACATGACATAAACATTCTGTATGTATCCAACCTTATAGACAATCTGTTTACCAAATTTCATACAATTTTGACTTAATTTTTAATAGATTTTCGATTATCGGCCGAAATCCCAATGTTTCTAGGATAAAATGTGTTGCCCTACAAACCCTTCTATCTTTCAGTGAAAGTTATATTAATATTGGTTAAGCCGTTTCGAGGATTATCCCAGGCAAACATAAAGACAGACCGACAAAAAAATTTTGGAAAGATTGTTCCTGACTTAGTATCATGTAAATAACATGTGAAATCATGACTTTGACATTGACTGCCTCGTTGGTCGTGCGGTTGCTAGCGCGACTGCCGATCGGGAGGTTCTGGGTTCAAATCCCGGGTTGGGTA
>DWUN01003866.1:0-11468 GCA_018249975.1 Passova gellias
ATCCAGCAGTACCCAACCCGGCATTTGAACCCAGGACCTCCCGATCGGCAGTCGCGCTAGCAACCGCACGACCAACGTGGCAGTCAACTTTACTTTACTTATGAATTTATTGTAATGTGGATTGATAAAGCTAGGGGTTACTGGTCAATCCGTTAGGTCGTAGGTTTCGGCCGGGCTGAGTTCACTGGCCGTTGTAATAATAATTAATGTAACGATAGCCGGTATAACACGACGTTAATAATGGATTGCGAACGTAAAAAGTTCTCGAAATCATAAACTAGCGTGATTTGGATTAGATTTTTGATCATGTGCCAGACAACGCGAGCCGTTTCAAGGAATTTGAATACAAACATATTGACGTATTCTATTTTCTCATAAAAGTGCTGATTAATTTCGCGATTAGCAATAGTTTCGTATGATTGTGAAAATATTGAAATTGTTTATATATTAATAAATATTCTTTCAACAACTTTGCACGGTTTTAGTCAGATATTATCTGCACTCACAAATTCGTATACATATAACTTCAATATTCGTCAACCTTATCAACATAATTCATATCATTCATGATAGTACAATGTTAAGGTTATTTCGGTGCCATTACATTATGTACAGGGCAAAGACCATTAAAATTAGATAAGTGTAAACTATATAACTTTACATATCAGCATAAAGTAAAGTAATATAAAAAAAACAAAACAATTAACATTTAAAGGATTGTTAAATAAATTAATGAGATTTATATCAAAAAGTTAAAAGCCTCTATTTGTAAGGTACAGCTTTTTATAGCTTATAGTCTTAGAGTAATGGACAGCAATATCCCTAAGTGAGGTTGACTCTAAGCAGACAGGCGGCCGGTCGTAAAGTTGCTACCAAATTTATATGCAATTGCGCCAGCCTTAACTCAATTAGGAACACGGCACGGAAATGACGATGTAAATCAGAGCCTAAAACATGGATACTAGCGTTAAAAATCATAGCTAGATCTAATGTATAATCTCAAATTAGTTACATACTTTATTAACAACAGAAATATTATATATCTGTGTAAAATTAACCTTCAATATGAAGCTAGTTACGATATCATTTTAAGCTTCCCGCTCTACACTCTTGCTTACTCTATCATACTGTTCCATTGCTTAGTTTTCAAATATGATTCAACGGCTGTTATCTAACGATAACCAGGACTTGATAGTTTATCATACTATTCGAATACTTCAACAAACATAATGAATGATTAACTGCTATCCGTAGCCGTTTTTGTATTAGTCTTGACTATATTAATATATCAAAGTACTTTACTGTATTCATTATTATTGTACAATGTGTAGCGTATTGAATATAATAGTAATAATACCTTGGAATATTTTCATACTCGGCCGTACACACCATACACTATAGTGACCAGACAAGTAATAAATAAAATTTCTGTATGTAAAAACTTTTATACCCAAATATACAAATACTCCTGTTCGTAACACATTATTTGTCCTTGATGGGAACCAAACAAATAACCCCAGCTAAGCAGTCAGGTTCACTTACTGCTAGACAACTAGCCAGTTTTTAACACGTACATATCTTAGAACAGTTTTCAATTGCAATTTAAATTATAAGCCGAAGTATAAATCAAGATACCGAACGTAATAATGAAAAAAAAATATATCTCGCGACTTGTACATTAATTATTCGTCCGTACAAATGTGTCGCAAGTGAAAAAAGCTAGTAGGTCAAGTTCCATGGCCGCTGCGAAGCTGTGCCCACGTAAAGGTTAACAATATTTGCTACGGCTACGTTTCCTGGACGAGAGTTCCGATTTACGACACAAATTACGGGGAAAGTGCTACCGTCAACTTCTCTGTGCGTATGAAAAGCAATTACCGTTCATTATTAACAAAGGCTCTTTATGTCAACAGAGTGGTAGCGTGTCAAAACTGGCTTCATGTGTCGTGTAACTAGTGGTATCCTGATTCGTTTTTAAGCAAGTGCATAACTAAAATTGCATATTAATTGATGATATAGATTTCAACGTTAAAGCCTTCTCAAAACAAGCGAAATAATTTGCGTGGCAGAAAAGATAATTTAAGGAAAACAGATAATGTATTGTACTTAGAATGGAAAGTATACGAAATCGAGAATCTTTTTTACCCGCTTAAACTCTGAAGAGGTTAGGGTGACGTGACCTGTTGATAACTGAGTGTTTCGGCATTCTCCCATCATCCGCTAGTGTTAATAGCAATAATGTCATGCGATTGCATAATCCACAAGTAATGATAGTCAGCAACACATTCTTGATAGTCAGCCTCTTCGCCACTAACCTTGAGGAAGTAATTATGTTGGGTCGCAATACAGATCAAAAGTGTCACCAGTGAAATGAAAACTAATTACAGTAATCTTTTATAAAACTTGTTATTTACATTATATCATTATTGCACATTGTTGTCAATACAGAGAATACTGCTTTTGACCTGCGACCGTTACGATTTGAATGAAAACAAAGGGTCGTATGTATTCATGCAATTAATTGAGGTTAAGATTGACGATTCATTTTTTTTCGACGTAGTTTTTACGTTACGACGTTTTGCATTAATTGTATCGTAACGTACGAAACGTAATGCCACTGTCTTCCTGGAGTCACTAACCTTAAGTCAATATCCAATGAATGCAAATGTTATTGACTCGTATGATTTCATTCTACGCGTTTATAGTCTTTGCGTATTCAAATTTTATCATTCCTCAACACTTGTAATAAATTTGGGTCACAAAAACGAAAATATTGCAAAAAGTCTATGTCAATTGATTGACGGGTAAATCTAATTGTTTTTAATGACTATTACTACGACTAAATAAACAGAGAACAATACAAATGTAGTGGTAATATAATGTAATATAACAATTAAAATTAAATTTTTATTACATGTTACTCGCGTTGCGGTTACGTAATTTAATTGAAATTTTTTTTAGTCCCATTTAATGCGTGTCATTGTACTTCGCGGAAGGCATATCGCTTCCAGCACAATGTCCACTGTGAGTGATCGTGCGTTCAACTGGACCCAAAACGAACTTTGATCTTTACATATCTAATGTCGACGACTAATACAAAAGACGAACTTTAGAACATGTGTAATGAAGGTTATTCTGCGTTCGCAATTAATAATTTAATGCACTAATTGATTAATGTATATCAAATGTTAAGTCATCGAGCACAGAACAATGAAAACGAGTTTTAACGCCTTTCTTATTGTGTATCGCGATTGTTGTGGCATAAGATCTTGTATACATAAGAGTGCCATTGCTGCAGTGATTACGTAGCTGAAGATGCTAGCAACAGTTAAGAATGTGCTTGCAATTAACAACGTTACATGTAAAACTTGGGTGATTTAGAACATGTTAATGCATTTTACAGATTTTTTATTGTATCCTAAGAAATTGGAAATATACAAATAACTTCAAGTATTTAAAGTATGCAACTCAAGTTACGTAATAACAGACGACTGTAAGGAAAATGCATTCATTGTTTTAATAGCGCTGGCTTAAACGATTATTTAAACGTTTTATTGAATGTTCTTCGATATCTGCAAATCGATGAACTCATCGTAATAATAGGTAGTTAGCAGATATGTTGTATCAGTATGAAGTAAAATCTATTTTGTTATAAGGATAAGCATTGCCACACCTGATCATTGACGCATTTGTTTAAAATTCGAGTGGGCTGGGCGTTTATTTGGACGCATAAGGATTTTCCTTGTGAATAGAAGAACTATGAAATATTAAGGGACAATACCTCAAAAAGTTGAAACACCATTGATGATTTATTTGAGGTGACTTGTCATAATCGCTGCCTTTGTTGTACACAAAGTTCCCTACTTTACATCAATTTGCTGATCTAGTGTAGGTAATCGAGATGTATGTGAATGTTTGTCAAAAGACGATTTAGGAAGCACCTTGTGCTATCGTATCCTTATTGATTGTACGCCCGCCAGTACTGCTGATTAGCAATGTTAGTTCTAGGATACTTCCTCGGCCGTAGACAAGATACTGCTGGGTAAATAAATGTACAAAATTACCATTGCGATATATCTACAAATGTATCTACCCCTCAGTTTACTTTAGTGTAATGATGAAATGAAAAGCTAAAAATAGAACTAACTATATGTAATGTAAGGAAATCATTACATTGATTGCCTGTTCTTAAAACAGAATATGGTCTCGTCTCATGTCACGAAAACATAATGATGCGGCCATCAAACAAAATGACAGTTTAAAGCAATTTATGTGAGCATACCTCTATTTTTATTCGTTGTGCGTTACATGCTTCAACCATTAAAGATTTGCGCACAACACAACATATCGTTGCATGTGCGATATATGAAAATACACACATACATAGATGCGATGTTGCCGCGCAGCGAAATTCGTAATTTCTAGAAATATGATCCTATGTTGTGGAAATAAAGATCTTTGATGTGTATGTGTAGTGATAGAATTTCCTTTGGCTTAGAATCTGGGTCAGTGGGATTTGAATCTTAAAATACAATCAACGCTGGACACAAGATCTAGTAATCAACTTACCTTTAATATGATATTTCTAAATAAATTGCTTTTTATTAATGTGTAACTGTTTTATAATATAACTTTGATAATGTATGTATAATATAATTTTGAATATATGGACTATATAACAGGCGCTCTATTTATGTTAAAAATAATCTTGTTCTTTTATATTCCGGTTGTCATACAAAAAGAAATTTGGTATGGAAATAGTTACAAGGCTGGAGACTGACATAGACTAATTTTTATCACAAAATATATCCCATTTAAACAATAAATCAGGTTTTAATCAAACCAGCGCTATAGATGGCGTTACGGGCGCGATAACAGTCGAACGTGTGTAAAGAATAAATTCTTAAGATCACGCGGGCGAAGCCGCGAGACACAGTAAGGCTATATTTTATTCGTTTGTAATCATTATACTCGTACTTACGTATGTGAGCGGTGAATCGTTACTGTAAATTGCCTCGACATAACGGGTTTTGAATTCTTCATATTGTCATTAATATATTGATGTTATTATTACTTCAATGTATTATTGATGTTATAGGTGCTCAACGTAATGACTGTAAAATTGTTTCTATTATTACCGCTTTTTTAATAGGTGCCATTAGTTATATTCTTAATAAATCATTTCCCTCTCACTATGATACGTTCCAATCATGAATTTCTATACAAAAACGTTTTAAAATATCTGTTCTGTCTGTTGTTTAATAGAATGCGCTGTTTGTAGTTTATGTTGTATTGAACTGATTGTTTCAATCAACTGTTCATTAAAAATATTGAGGCGATGTTGCCATAACACAAGTGACGTGTTTCGTGACACGTTCGTAATGAGTTTTCACTCCTTTAACATTCAGCGAACCACCTACATTAATGAGTGTAGTTTAGCTATGAGAATACGTCACATTTAATATCTCAGTCAATTAATGACAAGTGACGAATATTTAATGTCAAACTGGTTTTAGTGGCTCTCTACATGATAGAGAATCAACAATTCCATTGGAATGTCACCTCAAATAAAGTAGACAATAATTTAAAGATGTTTTTATAACCCATTTTTAATATTTTTTCTCCTGTCCTCTCACTCTCTCTCTCATAATGGTATGGTTACAGGCCGTAGTAGACCATACTGTTTTGTAGACTTTACACAATTCACAGAACTATATGGCGAACTCGGGTGCATGTTTCCCCCCGAAACTTTTCATAGTGGCGAGTAATATTTTGCATTTCAAAAAGAATAAAAAAATCAGAGATGCATGCAAAGAATTTAAGGTAATTCCCCGGAGTGCTAAGTTGAAGTCTATACTATCTGTCAAATTAAGATGTCGCTACTTGTACGGCTATCAAAACAACATTGAAATTTCACCTACAAAGAAACAAAAACATATCGGCGTTGCCCACTTATTGTTCCGCGTAAAGAACATTTACCGCAGCTTTTTATCTTATTGTACAATTTTGGTTAAGTAATTACGACTTTTTTACTGAATCGCCTTAAAATTTGGCAATATAAAGTGCCCATAAATGTAATTTATTAGGAAAACCTGATCAACATTTAATTTGTTTATGAATAATTCAAAAGTACGTGATGTGATTTAATGGTCGACGACACCTGACAGTCTTATACCAATATTATATCCAAGATAGACCATTAAATGTGATTAAATATACCTACATAGATAGGCATGGTCAATTGCTATAAGTTTTGAGTGGAAACTAAGCATATAACACAATATAATACACAGATTCTTTACTAGGAATAAAGTAATAATTATTGCACAGATAAAAAACACAAGACGATCTATTTACAGCGCGCACACAAATGGCTGATTGGCGCGTCCATTTTCTATAAACCAATAATAATGTGGTCATAAATGCGGTGAAAGAATTTTGACTTATCATTTATCGACCAGATTAGTGTCACATTAACTTGCACAATATCTCGATAGAAAACTTGGAGACGTAATGAGAAAATCTCGCTGCTTGGTGGTAACGACCTTCGGACATGAGGAAACAATAATAATAGAGATTGATTATATGACTTTGTCAATTTCTGGTATGCTAGAATTTGTCATGGCCTGTTAATAGAGAAAGGAATATAACAGTTAAGAAAATTGTAAGGAAAGTGTTTATAAATCGTAGACAATACAAGATGTCTAACAAAGACTAGCACAGTATACGTTATATAATATTAAGGCAATCGATTTTAAAGAATATCGATGTTACAGTCGTTTTTAATCGAATTGAATATACATTAAATAGGTTTTTAAGTAATTTTTGGAGCGATTATGAAGATATTTTATGTAGGTAATACATTGAACGTACTATGCGTTTATATTACAGATTTTTTGTCTATGATACCATAAGTCATTAACCTAAGCGAGCTCTAATATTACAATGTTAAGGTTCCGTGAAGGTCGACGGCCTCTTGTAATAAATCGAATCAAGTCCTAGAACAATAACAGAAAACTTTAGTAAGCACACAATTTACATAAGATTTGTAACGCATTAACAAAAGTTAAGATGGCGTTGGAGTAGTTGTGCTTAAACAGCGCTTAAAATTTGTTTACACTTTCATCAGCTGATCGTTAGTTTGCTTGCCGTGGTTAGAAGCCGTTGGCCTCTCGTGTGCTTTGTTTATATATATAATTAAATGTACATAGTTGTTGCTATAAAAGAAATATTGTAATACTCGCATGGACTTTGATCCTAAAATACTATAAGTTTTTTTTCATAACTGCATCTAACTTGTGCTAATGAATATATTACTTTCGCCTATAAAGTGTATATTCAAAAACAAGTTAAGCCTCATTAACATTTAACATAAAATATTTTTTTTATATTATTAAATTGTAGGTACTTAAGTGCTTTTCGACATTAGATTAGCAATAATAGCATTGCCTTCTCCTTAAGTCAAAGTAATTTTATATTAGTTTGAAGTACTTTTCTTCGCCGTGAAATTATGTTATGTTATTTAAGTGGTACAGCATTGCAGACGAAATAATATATGAATCTTGATAGGTTCCAGCTGCCTTACAGGTTATATTTTAAAGCGTAAAAACATTTTAATTCTTAATGTAATATATTTATTACATGGGAACAAACTTCAATTTTTTAAAAACACTATTAAAAATGGTGCAAATGATAGTTTGTAGAACGGGCCATTTATTTTTAATCTATGCCACAAACACAACGACCTCGTGCAGATAATTCAAGTATTTATGTTTTTATTAACATACCAGTTGAAACAAGGAAGAAATTTGCTTAACTAACCTGATTGTTTTAATTTTTTTACAAATGTAATTTGTGTAAATAATGAGCATTTTTTAAATTTTTTTTACATATATATAATTTTGGTCCAGATCGTTTGCGTCGCGATACTTTTATATGCCAATCTACTGAGTTTGTTTTTAACACGATTGTTGTTTTACTAGTTTTGTACCGGTTTCACTGTGTTGTTGTAAATTCATATCTTATTGAGTCGATGTACCTCGATAAATACCCGGCGCATGGGTTTGTTATAGATTGTAATCATACAGTGTTACACGCACTATAACAAAAAAATGTATATTAGCTGAAATATGAACAGAAAAAAGGTGATGGAATAGCTACATGTTTAAAGGATTTATTGAATAAGTTGTTAAATCGAATTATATACAAAAAATTATCGTACAGGTGGACGTATAGCTTTTGAGGAATTTCGTTATTCGATCGAGAACATTCTAGACGGTGCAGCCTACCACAGAATTACACAGTTAGCGCTAATATTTCGTAATTTGCACTCATTCACATTTATCTTGATTCCTTATTTACCTGCAGAATGTAATGATGTCTACTGTAAATGCAGTACTGAAATTTGTCAGAGGCCTATGGAAATTGATCTTGTGTTTCACATCGTAGTGTTTGATCATCACTTTTCTGGTACGAAAGGTCGCGCTTAAGAAACATCATTAAAAAAAGCATCCTATCTTTTATCCTCTTACTGTTTATAGTATGTCTACAAAAACTGAACGTCCGAGGTATTATAAGGCGATAATTTAAGTTTATATCATTTATTTGTTACTTAAGGTTAGGTATGTATTTTATATCAGATTATAAATTACACACATATTTTTAATCGAATAAATATCCGCTGTATTCGGTTTTCAATCGGAATCTGTCGTATATTATCTATTTTGTAAAATCTCATTCGAAACATTTGAAAGCATGATATTGTCTTGTCCTTTTGGTAACACGATATATAAGCAGCTGGCAACCGTACACCGACTTGTTCCACGAAGAGGTGAAGGTCAAATATATTTATGTAAATATTAGATATCAAGCGAAATACAGTATCTTTTATTATTCTGACTTATGTGCTGGGTTTTCTGTATTTTACATTTGTACCAAACAGCCATAGGCATTGCAAGTCGTATTCAAATATCAGAAATATTTTTCCATAGACTTTGCTTATTTATTAGGCGTAATCTTTTGAGTTTTGACGATTTGGACGAACAAATCCTAATCTAATCTCTGTTTAAATATTTACACAACGAACCACTAAATCCGCTAAACTTAAAAAAATCGTAGCTTTTACTGATAAGTGAATCGTAATTCTAATTAGGCGAATCATTATGTTGTATCGTATTCGTATATATCGAAGTAGCTTCGATATTCCATCTTGTTTAATTTTAATTAATTAATGTACCCAAATACTATTAAAACTGGAACGAATTAAAGTTGGGTAAAACAATAGTAACTCCATAGTTACCATTATTCCCAATGAGAAAGTGACAGCCGGACAGAACAAATAGAGCGAGTTCGACTTTCGTTTTCAACGGAAAGGTGTTTGGCCTCCAAGAGTACACGAGTAACTGGACGTATCCACAGTTCATGGGAAGGGCTACTAAATAATACATCGATCAGTGACAATGTGTAGGTTAAAAGCGTTCGTAAGATTCGCATTCAAAACAACCTAAATGCCGTCTCTATTATAGTGCGCTACAGAGCATAAATAAAATGGACGGCTCTTGAAAGTAGCAACATCTGAAGTATTAACATGAATTGAATAATATAATCTATGATCAATTACTTCGTTGTTGTAAAAACTCGTATTGATAAATAGTAAGCTGTTTTTTACGCCACGAATATATGTAGTTAAAAAAAACACTTTTTGATTAAAATCCTCAACGGTGTTAGCGGAGCGGTCATTCGATATTTTTTAAAAATGCAACAGATATTCGTTATAAGCAGTGACGACGGCTCTATAATAGATTGGAAAGGACGTTCACTTCACTAGGAAGTTGCATAATTTCATCTGTTGCCGAGTTTACAATGAAGGCAAATTAAAGTAAATGAAATTTAGCTGAAATAATGCATCATACACCTAATGTATTATCGCCGCTTTTGTTTTGTGCAATAAAACATTAAAGATCGTAAAAACTTACGAGTTTTAACAAGTGTATGATTCTGGCAACATAGCCAGGTAGTTACATATGTTGTTTTACTCGCACACGTTCTAAAGTGTCGATTGTCACATTTACTTTTATTATAAGAAAAATGAAGTTTAAATTGTTGTTCTGTCAATATACACGGTGTACTGAGATGGACACGTGATTTAGTTGTTCAAATATTGGCATAGTAGTTTTTACATTTCCGTTTGCCTAAACTATTTTCAGATTTCAATACTAATTTACATAAAAATTAGTTTACTGCACGCTATCCGTGACCAAGTAAGTTGATTCCTTTCCGTATTTAAATTTCGGATTGGTGTCAACCATTGCTGGCTTGCTGGTAGGGAATCGGGTGAACTTGTGGTCTGAGTTCTATATGGAAGCTCCACGTGGCCCCAGTATTGATTGATAATTAAGGTCAGTTAGGTCATGCCAGGTTTTTAGATCCGCCTTCAATTTTTCCCGTAACGACAATAAATAAATTATCATTTAAACATCAAAATTTTGATTAATTTAGCGACTTAACTCTAGGAAACCACATTACATGGACATGACAATACCTAAAGAGCTCTGGGTATTGTTGTCAAATTTAAATGTTGAAGTTTTAAATTTTGTAGTGTATACTATATTTTCAGATAAAACACGCAGCCGCTTTTATTACATGTGCATTTCTACGATCTTAAATCGATTATGAACATAGTTATATGGACAACGACGAATGGAATAGTATCTGCATATAAAAACATTGATGTTGCACAGAAAACGTTGATGATATTAAAATGATGGTTGCAAACATCATAGTCGCCTCATATGTAGGTCACATCTCTCACGTGTTAAGTTTTCTCTACCATTTCATATTCACAAATGGTATGGCCACCCTGTACAAGAGTAGGTACAGAAAAAAATAGATATAAACTATTTGTAAACATTTTTGTATCAAACCTTTCCGTAGCTGGCATGTGTCCCTTTGATGATATTATCGAACACACTACGCCATTCAAAGTTCAATAGTTTTATCGGCCGGAATTAGGTGAACGAAACCAAAGTGTAGGTATCTAGGTACAATGCACTTAATGTTAAGGGGTCGTATTAAATTTGAAAATTTCACGCACATCTACACACACACACACACCGTATCGTAATTATACAAATACTTGTGTGATATTTATGAAAATTGCAAATTCACATTCATTATAATTGTATAATAATGCAATTATGTTATGTGTAAGTATTCACATTATAATAATAATATTAAGCATTAATGTCATTTTCATACCAATTTATCTCGTGTTTTCACCTTCGGGGCCTGTAAATGTCTTATAATATTACAATTTCTTCAACACATGACACATAATTTCTCTAAGAAAAACGTTATGTATCTAAAATTTCCCTGGTCAACTACTTATTAAAATCAATGGTACATCATCATTTATGTACACGTAGATAGCTTGCACTTTTAATTGAGATTAATGTAAATGCCTGTTCAAT
>DWUN01003867.1:0-11468 GCA_018249975.1 Passova gellias
AGATTTAAGGGAACAAGGGGACACGACAGACAATGACAGAGAAAGCGACTTTGTTTTATACTATGTAATGATGATGAAGATTCATACTCAGACTCGAGCTGATTTCGGATTCCTTCATGGTTGCAGACTGAAGTCATTATCAATACTAATATTCTACAGTCACATTTTTACATCATTCATCTGCTTCTAAATTCGTAATTTTAAATATTGTCATGACATAGCTGGGCGTCCATAACAAAGGAGTTTCCTATATAACAAAAATACAATCCGCCACACCAATATTTAAAAAAAAATTGCCAGCAACTGATGACAACTTACCAGATAATCCAACAACAGAGACCGTCACTAGCTTGCCACTGGTATTTTCAGACTTCTTAGCCATTGTTACAGTTCTATCACTTTAATTGAATATATTGCAATATAAAATAAATATCACTCGGTACACACATCACAACACTACGCTGAACGGGAATACAAACAAGTTTTAAGCACGCATTTTAAAGATGTAGAATGTAAATAGATAAAACCGATAAAATCAAATATATTCATGTACCTACATGTTAACAGGATAGACGGTTTCGTTGAAACAATAATAGAACTGTTTATGAAAAATGTAACGAGAACAAGAGAAAAGACGTAATAAATGAGCGAAAATGGTAAGAAACGTTGCTCTCGACGAGATACAGATGTATCAAGACTGTTCACACATAGCGTTTTTACGTGAGTGTTGTACTAAACAAACACTGTTACCAGTCACGTACAGTTTAAAATAACAATCATATCATCTAACATTGCGAAATAGACACCAATAAAGACTTAATTTACTGTATTCTCATGTATTAGCCCAACAATTTGACACATTGAATTATCCAGACCGCCTCAAATATAATCAAACAGTGCGCGCAAATAATGAAGCTCGTGTATCTCTTACGGATTTAATATCTAGCGAATGGTTTTAATTTACATTTTCTACATCTAATAAGATTAAAAACTTGTAATGAAAAACGCAATATTTCTTGACTGACACAACTCGCGTTGCTTCGTGAGCAGAACAGCCAACATTGAGCCCCTATTCCATGCCATAGAGTCATAACTTTTTTCGCAAAGACAAATATCATAGAGTTATATTGCTAAAAAAATTTGGTAGTTTATAGATCAGATATTTGTTAACCCGAAAAGGTTACGGTGAAAGGTCAACACATCAACTCTTAGAAATGTAAAAACTAATGTTTAATTAAAGTTGTCATCGATCACATTTTGTATTCAATCATTTTAGCGACCTGTTATCCGGCATAATAACCATTATTAGAAGGCTTTGGATATAATTAATATCGAAAACCAATTGTAAGCACTACGGTATTGCCTTGCTTATCAATACATTGTGTCAAGGACACATTTACGCTTGTTCTGCGACTAGGTTTGGCTTTATATTTTAGTGTATCAAATATATTTACGCTTCAGTATACGATAGATAGAACATATGAGAATTCAATGTGAACAATGACATCCCCTGATATTGGAGAATATAGATATTTAATCCCATGATATTACGGTCTAAAAATGAATATAAATGAACTATATAATAGAGTAATTATACGATTTCTAAAATTTCTTCAAATGCCATTAAAGAATTATGTCAAGAGCAGAAAGCTCGATTTCTTGCATTCTGAAAATTTAGAATAAAACTAATCCTAATGTCAATAAACCGCAAAAAAAACCAACAAAATAAAAATATTAAAAATAACCCTTTACTATCTTACTCAGTAAAGGTTTATTTTTAATCTTTTAATTATAAACGATCTCACAGTTGCAAAGTTTCGCTTTCTATAAAAATACCCAATAGCTAATAAGTAGGTAGAACATTTAAAAGTTGCTTAGATTGTATGGTGATTTTATATATGTTATCAATGTGTCGAGGCATATTTTTTACTGAAGTGAATAGTATGAAACTAGTCTTCTAATAATTAATTATCAACAAAGTGTTCTCATTACCGTATATATACATACTTTTTATAATATTTTAGTACTACTCGGTGAATTATGAGAAAAATTACATTTGTACGTATTTTTCGGCTTATCTCTTACGGTACATCACCGATTGTTGAATGCCAGTAACGAATAGTATAATTAAAATGGATTATTTTATTTACCTTACGTATATAAAGACTAATACGCATTTCTCACGTTTCGTGAACTGAAATGCTGATTAGTAATGGTATAATTAAGTACTGCTTCATTATACAGAAATATTATATTTTAATATGTAGTGCAATGTTAATATTTTCACTTGGCAGCATCGTCATATTTGACAGCAACCATCACGAAAACACAAGCGCCTAGATGTCTTTCCGCGATATTTTCATGAGAAATGACTTCTACAAATGAAGGGAAAGACGTAAAAAGTTGTCAAATAAGTGGCCAAAAAGCCAAAACATATTACATTGAACTTTACAAGGTGAGTGTGTTTGTTATTTTCGGTGATATGTAACAAATAATGTGACGCCGTTGTGGTCGTAAAGTTCCCCGTCGGTCCGCCATTTTAGTCTTTCCCGAATTCTTGTTTTCGTGTATTTCATTGAATGTTTGGCCAAAAATTGTGAAATATGTGCGGTTTTGAGTGATGAATAATTTTGAAAAAGCAATATTTCATTAATATTGCTCACATGTCGGTGTCTTCGCTTCGTCGTGACGAACAATTGGTGGCGAAGGTGAGGCGATTGTTGAAATTGTATTTGCGATTTTCCGTCGATTTTATTTAAAATCTGTTGTAAATTAAAAAAAGTCCTTCACGTGATTATGTTTCATAAATACTTATATTGCATTACACATAATTATAATAAACGATGACTTGAGGAATGACAGCCATAGACCTCCATGACGATGTCACGTATTTCGGCGTACACTGTATCATATACAAACGCCCTGTTATTGTTACAGTGTCATTTTTCACACTCCACAGCTACTCTTTTGTGTTGAGAATACAATAATGATACATTATATTTCATAAGAATTCAGAGAAATCAGAATTCATAATGCTTCAGATCATAGTAACCTAAAGCTTTTTGTGTGATAATTACTTTTGGATGTACGATAATTATAAATTCATTTATTTTTATTTAATTAAAATGTAGTGTTATTAATGCATTTTTACCATAAAAAATAATTGTCTTATATAAAGATAAATATTTTTGTATCGGTATCAGACAATTTGCACTCGCCTTATAAAAGTATTTCATAATCAAACTGATAATCTAATTAATTAATATGTGGTTGATTGTGATAACAAAAGCTTGTGATAAAAAAATCCTTTGGAAATGTAAATAACTCGAGTTCATAACATTCTTCCGATGTAACTGGTTAAGCTGTAAATATATCTTTAGCACAGGCAGAGAGGCCAACTGATGGTATGGGGTTAACATCTCAATTATATTTTATTGGCACAATTGATTAGTAAGATCATGCTTACTTGCAACAGGATATAGTTGATCGGTTTCATATAAAGAAAAATTTGCCAATACTCATCATCATTGTTGCCTTTCCCCTATACAAAGAACATATGGCTTACAGTTGTATTATTGTTATAATGAGGCAATTAAAAACTAAGCTTTTTATTTTCCGATATGTCTTTACTTTTCCCATTATTATCGCATCTATTAGTTATTGTATTCACACTAATAGATCCATTCTTATAGCCATACTAGAGGTCGGTTGATGATGTCCGCGGATGGCAGCGGCCACTCGTGTTTGTTGCCTGCTCGATTTTTACTCTCTTAACACAAATTAAAAAAAAAAAAAATTATCTACATTGTACTATTTTGCTTATCTATTACGTAAGCAATATGGCAACACTTAATCGCACAAATAGTAACATCACAAATAGTTGCGACTGCATAGTTTGAGCTGTCATATTTAAGTGTGTCTTGAAGCAATCGGTAATGCTGGCAAAGATTAGAGTGGCAAGAAGTATGTATGCCATTGAATGCAGCATATTACCACTTCAGTGCACACTTAAAATGTGCTGCTTTAATCGTAAAGTCATTTCGAAATTGGAGGCTATGCTCTTACGGAGAAGGAAAACATTTCAAATGCTGTAAATTAGTAGCTCTATGAAGTTTTAATAAAAAACATTATGTGTAGTACTCAATATTCATGTTTAATTCTGATCGCATTAAATCACAGACTAGCAACAGGTGAATCTACAGGTCTTCGGTTATGGGTCATTGTGAACATTTACTTGCAAGAATCCATGTCAACATTGGTAGCATATGCCATTTTGCCAATGTTGACATTTATAGATGAGTTTTTATGTATTGAAGATTTTTGAAAATCAATTATGATTGCAACTTAGTAATGTCTACTGAACATAATTGTATATATCACGATTAAATCTAATGAATACTTGAGTTATATTTTAAATAAATCTTATTCAAATTGCTACCGTTGTCAATTAACTACTTTTGTTACTGCCCTATAGTGAAACAAAGGAATTTAAAAAATATTTGTTATCTGTGATTAGGTATGTCCTCTATAATATCAGGGGTGGTCAACTTATGTGTACATAAGATTGATTTTTTTCTTAAAAATTGGCTGTGATCAACTTGTTTTCAAAACGTCTGGGTATAGTAGGGTAATTTTGGTATGTAAGTATGAAAAACTTTTTATAAAATGTAGCATTTTACAATTATCGCATGCAATCGACTTGTTGGCCACCCCTGCTCTGTATCATTAATTCATTCTATTATACTGATAATGAAATGTACCTTATATACGAGTATCAGTTAAATGATTGATGACTTAGATAATTAGTATATGGAAAGTAAAATTTTTGAAAGAACTTTAACAATTTGTAATTTAGTGGAAACTTTGCTGATTAATGAAATTTATCAACTGATGTATGTAATTTTGTGTAACTACTGTATTGTATGTTTCCCAAATAAATAAATAAATAAATAAATAAAAGACATTACATTAGAAATTGTAGCTTAGTTAATATATATTTTCATTTTTTATTTGAGTTTTTTTTCTTTAATTTCTTATATCTTTTTTAACAAACCACTTATGCCATATCTTCTGAATGACTTCATTGCTCTCTTAACGATAAATGAATCACCGATAAGAGTTCCACCTGACTGATAAGTATTAGACAAGTGCGTCAATCAGATTATAAAGCAAATTGACAAGATATTTTGTAATGTAAGTCAATTGTAATGTTAAGTTTCACCAACAACAATATACCAATCTTAACCTACAGAATAACAAGCCAACTGCCGTGACATCGTCGGCGTTTGTAAGAGATAGAGGAATAACGAGATTTGTAAGTTTAAAAGTTCATATTTTTTTTGAAAATTCAGTATCATAACATACAATTTTTGCTATTCTATATGTTTCTGAGGTAATTATGAAATTTTACAAGCAGTTTTGACGTAAATGTACATGAATCATATTTAATGATTGAACACTTGAACACTTGGAACAAATTCAGTTTGATTTAAAGTTAATAATTTCACTAGTGATACTATCAGCCCTATGGTATAAAGAAACATCTTTTTCGATTCAGGTTTTTTTATCCTTTTGGTTTCTTTTTATTCTTTTTGTTATGTTCAATTTGGGTAACAGTAGCATATTAAAACTAAAGATATGCATATGATTCTATACTATTACAAACTACAATTGCTTCTAAGCTCAATTTTAGGTTAATAACAATAATATTGAAAGTATGCTGTGATTAAGAGTTACATAATCAAAACAAAAATATAGCCAGAATTGTTATATTTAGGCAAACAATATCCCACTTGACGCACAGAAGACCATTTAAGTCTGCTGTAAAGGATGGAACAATAGATACATATTTTTTTCTTTGCTAACTGAGCTATTATCTTGAACATTTCATCAATAACCATTCTGAGCAACTGATCCATGTACTTCTGTTATTAATAGCGTCCGCAGCTTAGTAACAGTATGAGCAACGTTTATGAGCAATTAGATGTGTGTATAAACGATTTAACATGTAAAAATCTAACACCATTTTTGTTTCCAAGTACATATAACAATAATTTGCAAAATAATTATCTATTTCTATTCAAAGTACACAATGTGTAGTTGTTTGCTAATTAAATTGCTTCAAATGTCCACCATATAATTCATATTAATAATAATAGCAAAACGTTAAACATTCATTTGTACAAATGTCTGGGGACAATTCGACACACAGCTATCCGATTACAAATTAGGCAATTGAATGCCTGTGTTATGGTAATCGGACAGCTGATAAACATACATATATACATAGGATATAATACTTATATAGATATTTTTATTATGACAAGACAGAAAAAACAAAAGTGCTTATAACACAGATGTTTGTCCTGGGTGGGAATCAAACCCATGACCTCCGGTTTTGCAGTCAGGGTCTCTAACCACTCGACCACGAGGCCAGTCAGAATTTTTTAACACACAACATGTAAACGTTTATGCAATCAATTAAAATCTATAAAGAGCCTATATAATCATTACGTATATACAATAAGGTGTAGATTTAAAGTGGTATTTCTTACTTTGAAACCTCAGTGTATTTTTATGTTCCTTTGGTAGTTTAGTATATTAATTAGTTTGCTGTCGAACATGCCTATTTTTTGCAGCAAAGCTGCAAGCAAAGAACAGTTGCTGTGTTCATTTGAATTGCAAACTATGTTGCATATTTGCATCGGTTTACAAGTTGTTCCTGAGAAGACATATTATGATGCTATGAATATATATAACTTAAATCCTTGTTGAGATTAGAAGATAAAATAAATGGGATGTAATTAATCAGTAATTAACCATTACTATACTATTAATTAATCAGAAATTAACACAACGTGACTTACATTTGTAAATGCAATATAAAGATCATTTTTTATGGAAACATTTTCAAATTCGATGTGCCATAATTATGCCGCTTGTTATGTAATCTAATCGAATGCGTCTGATGAGTGCTCGTCTGTTACAGACTCTGGAGACGCGCCTAAGCGCGGACTCTGGCCTCGACGAGCGCACGAACCACCTGTGCGAGGCATGGCAGCGCGTGCACAGCCTTTGCCTGCACTCCGCGCCGACCACCCACCCGCACCTCATCAGCTGGCTTCAGCGGCACACCGCTCAGACCCTGTTACAGGTAATCACAGAATCACTACATAGTGTAAAACAAAGTCGCTTTCCGCTCTATGTCCCTATGTATTGTTATGATCTTTAAAACTACGTAACGGATTTTGATGCGGTTTGTTTTAATAAATAGAGTGATTCGAGAGGAAGGATTATATGGATAATAACATACATTATATAGTAGAGAAATACTGTTATAATTTATATGGCAGAAGAACGTTTGCTGGTTCAGCTAGTATAATAATAATAATGATTTATTTGCCAAAAATTGGACATACATATACTTGGAGCCCTGACTCCTAGAGAAGCGCAAGCTATGTTCTAGGAGTCTGTTCCCTTCCCAATGGTTCCATTAGACCAATTGAAATGGATGGAAGGCAAATATTGGAAATCAAACCACCAGCGATTTTCAACTGATCATAAATCCTAGTATCTGTACATATATTCGAGAAATACCTATGAATTTGCCCGATTGGTATATATCTTATTGTCTAAACACTAAACTGTTAGTAGCTACTAAACAATAAAGAAAACCGGTTAACCAACCAAAAAAAGTTACTGAACTGTTTCGCCCTTGCCTATTTATATTATAGAGATGAACTTGATTGTTTGGGTTCAAGGATTTATAGGTTTGCATTATTTCTTCACATTTCATCCATACTTAATTTTGGTTACAGTTGTAAACGGATGAATGTTGATAAATTTGTAATCTTCGAAAAGATATGTGAAATGAATTGATTACAAAATTGTTTTTGTGTAAATATCTTTTAATAACCTTACAACAGGTTTGCAAGGACAGAGATATTTGGCACTCGGTGCTTTTCTGCCTACTCCGTTAGGGACCTGGCGTGATGTTATGTTATGTGTGCAACAGAGTGAATGGCAGAAGAACCAAGAAAAGCACGAGCAGTTGGAGGCGGCGATAGAGTCCTTCATCGCGGAGGTCCATAAGACCGCAACCGTCAGGAATGGCGGCAGTCCGCTCTGGGAGAGCCAGCTGCTGCAGCGGGCTCAGTGGTTTAAGAAGATCATCCCGGATCCCTGGGGGAACACGGTGCTCAAGGCTTTACTGGGGCTCCCTGATCCCATTCTGGGCTCACCCAAAAGCGAAGGTCCCACTGATGAAGAGAGTATGTTTTTATTTGAATATTAATTTCTAAGATTGATTATTTGTTTGATAACTCTTTACTCACCTTTATAAAAGAAAAGTAGCAATGGGTGAAGTAATGCCTAATGGCATTTTCTACCATTCAACCCTGGGTGGGGAAAAATACTGACAGCTGTCAAATATAATAAGTAAAAAGATAATTTTATTATCTGCTACAAAAATTGGCTCCATATCATATCTTCACACTTGCGAAGGTCTATAAAAGTGCACATTTTTATGTTTACAATGGACAGAACTTATGTGTGTACCTAAAAATTGTATTCAAATCTTGCCAACAGTTCTGGCATGGCTGAAGGAGGAAAGGGGCGTGTTCTTTGTGACGCGGCTCCGGGAGCTCGGCGCGTCGAAGGGGAACGAGCTGGCCAAGGTGGCGCTGAAGCTCGCCTCGGCCGTCATGAGCCGCGTGCGAGCGAGCACGGAGCCCTTGTCCGACGTGGAGCAAGCGCTCGAGGTTCCGAAAGGTACATGAGTTACACCCAGATGAAACCAAATACATAATCATAAACACAATCCTAGCCTTTATTAAAGCAATAGGGTTACATGGCGAATTATAATCGGGCTGTGGGCACAAATCTGAGCAGGTAGTCATGCCCTGAGCAGTAAGGCTCAAGCACACCCACCCAAATAAAAAAAAGGTACTGTTCTAATTTTGAAAACCGTCTCTCCAAACTCTCAGAAGAATCTAAGAAGTGGCAGGAGAACTGGAACGAAGCTGATAGAACTCTGTTAGGCAAGTCAACCTGGCTGTAATTCATCGGAAATTTGTAGTGATTTCATATTGGTTTTTTGACAAGACAATTTGCACAAATATGGGTACATATAAAGATGTTACAGAATTATTAGTTCAATCCATATTTTGCCTTTACAAATTTAAGAAATGCAATTAAAATTATAATAATTATTTGTTGTTGCTCAATACTACACCACAATTAACATATATGTAGGATATTGAAAATCAACTGCATATTGAGGCATTTACGAATCAAAACATTTTCTACAGATACCCAAGACACTACCAAAAAGACTAAAACATTTAAGGACATACTATCTAAGGACGCCGGCTTCACTATCGACATCCTAGAGCTGATCACCGACATTGAGTTTGTCCTCTTGTACAAGGATCGATCCAAGTGCATAGCATTGGTAAGTGACTATATATGATTTTAGTAATAAAAAGACATATAGTCACACCATATTTCCTATAGGTATGGCCGGAGGTTAAAGATGTCTAGTTTCCATTACCTATGGTCTATAAAATGTATATACAATTTTCTTAATTGGTGCACTCATGTACATCATTATGTCTTTGATACACATATAGCACTTATAATTATGTAATTCAGAGTATTCCAATATAAAATGGTTATGAAATAAAAATATTTTTCTTCAGTTAACTAATAAAACAAATTAATCGTAATATCTGTCGCAGTATCAGTGAAGTTTTATTTAAGCAACTGATGGTTTCACATGTGTGTTATATGTATGTATGTCTATGTATGTGTTATATGTATGTATATCACTACATAGTATAAAACAAAGTCTCTTTCCGCTGTATGTACCTATGTATGTTTAGATCTTTAAACCTACACAACGGATTTTGATGCGTTTTTTTATTAATGAATAGAGCGATTCAAGAGGAAGGTTTAAATGTATAATAACACCCATTATAATAGTAAAAAAATGCTGTTATAATTTATATGACCGAACAACGTTTGCCGAGTCAGCTAGTGTACAATAAAGTAGCATGTTTTATATGTAGGCCAAACAGACACCGCTCAATCACGGTTACCAACTAGTGGAGAGGCTCCACAGTCGGCTGGAGCTGTCGCCGCGCGAGAAGAGACTATGGAAGAATTCCAAAGATGTCGCCATACTTATTGCTCAGGTAACTACCAAACATATTCATTATGTCTCTTTCATAAAAAGAATGCCAATAGACGTTAAGTTCTCTCATTGTATAACAAATAGTGTAGATAAATATAAGTAAATAGTAATTAGTATACGCTACAAACATTGTGTTCATAAGTACTCATTTTAAAGTATACACTGGAAGTCTCCAAGATATGTACATAGATTTGTAACTGTCAGAATTATAAGTTTTTTGTACTTACAAAGCATGGCAACTATGCAGATGACTTACCATATGGTAAATGGTCATTGTCTCTTATGGACACTCCTGTATCGGTGTTGCCAATGTGTTGTCTGTCTTGAAGGACCATTTTAATACTACACTTGAAGCCTTCATAAACACCTTGAATCGTGAGAGTAAATACCACTTCGTTTCGTTAGACTGGCTCGGTGATCGAGTGGTTAGAGACCCTGACTGCAAAACCAGAGATTGTGGGTTTGATTCCTACCAAGGACCGACATTTGTGTGCCGTACATTTGTCTGCTCGGTGTCTAAATGTAATAAAAATATCTATATAAGTATTATAATATATGTTTATCAGCTGTTCGGTTACCATAACACAGGTATTCCATTGCCTAATTTGGAATCTGATCGCCGTGTGTGGAATTGTCCCGGTTAATAGTTATTTGACCAACGATTTTGTTACGCAGGTGATGATAGCGCGTTGCATGGTGGTGCCGACGTGCGTGGGCAACGCGCGCTCCACGCTGTACGGGTGCTCGCGCTCGCTGGTGCGGCTGCTGCCGGAGGAGCGGCTGCCGGCGTCGACCGCGGCGCTGGCCGCGCCCGCCGCCACCGCGCGCCACCTGCACACGCTCGCCGTCGCTATACACTCACTGGTACACCGACTAATCCAAATTTAAATGTAACTAAAAAACAAAATGAGCTCTCCCTCTCTCTCTTTCACTCTCGGATGCTGCGAGTGTTTATAGACGACGGTGACCTCTTACCATCGGGTTGCCCGTCTGCCTGTTTGCTGGTGCTGAAGTATAAAAAGAAACTTAATATTCAGAAATTGTGATAGCCTAATGGTTTGAAATTCAGCTTCCCCCTCCGGGGCGTCCAAGTTCGATCCTGGCGTGCACCTTTGACTTGTTATGTGCGTTTTATAACGAACTATTTGAATATCACATGAAGGAAACAATAAAGGAAAACATCGTATCTATACCGGCACCTTAAGGATGTTATCAGTACATAGTGTAAAAACAAAGTCGCTTTCTCTATCCCCATGTATGCTTAAATCTTTAAAAC
>DWUN01003868.1:0-11467 GCA_018249975.1 Passova gellias
GTCATAAAATAATTCCTAACGCCATTTCTAAAAATAACCTTAAATTGCTTGAAACATTTATCAAAACCAAATATTTGCAAAGGAAAATTAGCTACTTGCCAAATCACGTATTTACATTCTAATTTGTGGCGCGAACATCAATCCACGTCAAACTACATGGCCCGACGTCAAAAGTTGGAAGGTTGTACAAAATCGCGTAATGAAATCGTACGGAAACTCAGTCGTCACTTTTTATTCAAACTCACAACGAAAATTGGCGTCCGCTAAAAGCCTTTGTCAGTATTGCCTCAAGTTTTTATACCAAAAGTTTTTCAGTACGTGTCTATGTAGTATTTAAAGACGATGTGTCAGTCCTAGTATCGTGATTACGGTCGTTTGTTGAGATATGTTGTTTAACTATCGGGAAGAATTCTTCAAATTCCGAAAGAAAATTTAATACAAGTTACAAGACCATAAAATCGTCCTTAATTTTATCTAAATCGCCATGCAAGCTGGCTTACGACTACAAAATTACTTATTAATTATTAGATATTTACTGACGTAAAAAAAAAATTTTACGTTTCGCCCGAAAAGCTTAATGTTACTGAGCCTGAAATATGACCACCGCATCTTGTTTGAAATAATCAAACATAAACAGAGACACAACAAATCCAAACACTTCATTGTATAATTTATTGTTTTAGCTAAACCTAAACCGTATAAATCATAAAAGAGCTGGCTTGCTGAAGAGGGCAGCAAATAACGAAAAGAGAATAGTCGATTTAAGTATAAATTCCGGTCAAATTAATGTTAGGTATCCCACGATTCGTGAACGACATAGTTTATTGTAGACGAAATTAATTTAATTGATTTTAATAACAGTATCATACGACATATTCACAACCAGCCATCTGTTTTCAAACTACGCAATGCCTGTACTACAAGTGTGACAATACAGCTTATAAACTAAATACATAATGTACGTATAATATATTTCTGTTTATATACTGAATATATAGATAATTTTACACCGAGTCATAGAAGAAATACTCAAATAATTATGTTGGGTAGGATTCGACCTCCAACACCCGGGCCAGCGGTCAAGTTCATTAAACACCACCGATAGACCAGTCGATTTAATATATGTATATATATTCTGAATTGCCTCGCAGTTAGGCATTGAAAGGCGACAATGTTTTAAGGATAAAGTGTTAACTTACCATTTATACGCAGTGTCAAACCGATCAAGACCCCGAGGTTCTCTTTCATAGTTGAAGGCAATCAATACATTTTAATATCATACGAAGCTCTTCCAATGCAAACGTCATGGCTGCGTTTGTACAAAAAAACTTGGACATTTATTTGTGAAAACAAACAAAGCAAGCCATCCAAATAAACTAGCTGTGACTGCTACAACGTACAGTATGTCTTTTACCGAAAAAACTATTACTGTACAGACATACAAGTTAAGACTTATGTATAATAAGCTACCAGACTTGTTTTAAAGATTTATCGCTTGTAATATTTAAGAGACGCGTATTCGAGTGGATTTAGCAAATGATTAATATAACAATATTATCTGTAGGATTTTTTATAAGTGGACTGGACATCATTCGTCTGGTTCCAACTCCTTCCGTTCAAAGTATTACAGAAGCTCTTTCAATAAAGAGGAAAAGTAGGAACGCATTCGAAAATATAATAGTAGGTAGATACTATATCACATCACTCAAGTCAACCAATCGAGACTTTAAGATAATAGTACTTTAAATACTTTAAATTTACCACAGCTCCGTTACTTTGAATTGTCGATAACAATAAAAGCATATCGGTCGCTACTTGAATGTTTTACGTCCCGCAACTCCAATACATTATTAGATCTACCTCTGTTCCACTACCGTTCACTTATACCGCAAATAAACCGGTATTACATAATTCAACGTGATACATTTGTTCGTATAGCGGGCTTATGTTATGAATAATGTTATTTACGCTCTACGTATCTTACGGTGTTTCATCACCATATATATATTTATTAGGTCGTGATCGCGTCGTAACTTATTATGACGACTAAATCCTTACAAATTCATCTTATATTAGCTTACTGCATTTCATTATTCATTCAAAATGTATGACCGACCTAATCTTATATTAGCTGTAAAAAGTAATCGTTATTAATGGCAACTAGACTTCTAGTTAGCTTGAAATTAATAACTGTAAATATTTTTTTTTGTTGATGCAACTTTATCATTTAAAACTTATTCTATTACTCAATACTGGAGCGTAATATCTCATCCCACTGAGGGATATTAAAAGAATACTCAACCATCGCAACTCCGATTGGGGATAAATTTACTCGTTGAAACGAGACATACATATATGACTTGTCGTAGCAATCCACTCGTCCGATAACTACGAAATATTGATTCATTTCAGAGAATTCATTTAATATCAGTCTCAAAGCGATGTACCGTACGACCACGTTGTTATAGCCTCAATGTTCTCCAACTTGTTTCATTATAGTTACGATTTGAATTCTCTAAGCCATTATTACTCGTTACCTTTATTACAGACTTAAAAACCGTTGCATAATGTGAAAGCCGCTTTGTTCTAATCCGTAGGTTCCGTCTAGGCGATACGTTTTCATTTTGATGCGTACCTGATACTGTGTGCACAAATTAAACCGCTTGCGGGGCGTCCTGAATGCTATAAAAAAATATATATATTTCATTGTACTGTAACTTAGATAAGGTTGTCACGTTTGTTTCTTTAGGAAGTGAACATAAAACAAATATAATCAGCTGAATTTACGTAAATGATTGCAATAATGGAGAAAATTGCGTCGATAGCCTTTTACAACCACCTCAAGACACATAGATAGATATGACACAAGACAAAATATGTAGGTACTTATTCACTAAACTATCGCTAAACTAGAAATCCTACATAAACCAAACATGGAGTGAAAATTGCAATTTTAGAGTTGAACATTAGACACCTCCTGCTGTCCCACTACCGCTGCCAGTAAATCTTGTTGAGAGGTTTTATTGTTATTGTAGTAGATAACATTCCATTTTACTGTCCTGAAAAATAAATTTACATAGTCATAAAAGATACCTAGCTAATAGGAGTGAACTCCATTAGCCGACGACGTAGTTCTGTTGAAGCCGCAGCGTTTCCTTGCTTTCAGGTAAAAGCGCGGTCAGGGAAGATAATTCAATTTTAATACCGCACCTGAAATTGATAGAACTATGAAATGTTCAGTTCTAAATGAACAGCAGAGAATTGTTCATTTCATTGATTTTAGTAATAAAAGTAAGACACACAGACAAGACAAGACTAAGACAATGTGACTGAAAGAAACTTTGTACTTACGCCGCACGAAATTGTAGAGTTATAATTCAAGTTACGTTTTATAAACTCACGAAATACGTAATAAAATAAACAACATAAATAAACTAAATAAGAAAAAAATCATACTCCATAAAAATTTTAAACTGCACTTAATTAAGAAAATTTGTAATTTTCATTATCACCAAGAATATTGCTGAAAACCATTGTAAGAAGACCTAAAAGTCACATTAAACATGAAACTTTTTATATACAATAAGCATTTCGGGCCCGATTTTAGTTTTTCAAAGTTATTGTTGTGTTATTTTGCGACGACAATACGGTACGAGATTTTCTTCGTAAGTATTACATATTCGCAAAGAAGAAAAATAAAAAAGCGATAGAGTTATTCTTGTGTGATATGACGTTATTCTTTGTGAGGAAGATTTGTCGTTGTAGCTACTTTGTTTGTCAACTTAACGTTGCTAAGTAGAATGGACCTTTTTGGAATAATACTGATAATAATAAAAGTAAATTCTATCGCCATTACATGCCGAATAAATAAGAGAGGTTACGGAAGGTCTTACCAATTTAAATAATGTGAGATATTCCTAGTAAAATTATTTCAAAAAGATATACAATTGTATGACTTATTAAATATATGTATGTACATTTTTAATAACATGGTATTTCCTAGCGAAGGAATTTTTAGAAGCTTATCGCGCTTTGCTTCACTTTAAAGGTCATTTGAAATTCCAATCTGTGTCACATCACAGGGTCTGCGCTGCTGACTTGCTTACTGGTAAATAAACTTAAACTTTTAACAAAAAAACAAAGACCGACTTCAAATAGTAATTTATTATAAAGTGAACTTCATCTTATCGAAAGCTATTTATGTTACTGTTCTTATTTAAATACATCAGCAGTGTATTCAAGCGTGAATAATAGGTAACGCTACCAATCGTTTCCAGGCAATTGTAGCAAAAAGATACAGGCGATGAACCTTGCCAACTAATTGCGCTTAGCCAAGCGCTTTGTAAGCTGTTGAAAGTAGATGATCAATCGCATACTGCAAATGCAGCGAAACCAATCGACGCAGAATAACATACTGGCTTTTGCACTCGACCGTAATCAAAGGTTTTTAGTACGCATTTGTAAGTCAAGTGTAAACATATGTTAACAAGTCACGGAATGGTAAGTAGATACAATATGTGAAGTGTTATGCTTTGCATTTATTTAACAATCCAATGTCTATTATCAGCTAGTTGTATATAAACTAATGGTCCCCAATATTTCAACTGTAAATTTCAGTTAAAATATAAAGACAAAAATTCCCGTATGATATTTTCAAGGTAGAAAAAATGAAGAGTTTACAACAAAGCATACGTATTGCATGCAGTTCAAACGTAAAATGATTTATTACATATCATGATATAATTCCTGGAGTGATACTTTTGTTAATTATTGTATTAACAAAAATTAAAGCAAATGATACATTATACGTACATGTATTATACAACTATTACATTTAATTATTAAACGATCAGACTATCTCGAGCATGTACACGTAAATAAAACAGGTACCTAATTTAATCATCTATAAAGTAATCCCACTTACATGAAGATGGAATAAGCTATTATTTTACCGTTATTTGAACTCAAAGTAAACTTATTCACAGTTGGGTCAACAACAGTTGATTTTCGCAAAACATTGAATTTCGCTTAGTCTAAATCAAATGGAAAATCAAGGCGAATAAAGTTTCATGAATAAAAAACAATTATCTAGAATTGCAGGTGTCCCGCTGTCTGGTATATATAAAATCCCCTACCACCGTCCACTTCATAAATGGTTCTGTATAAAATTATTTAGGTTCAAATACAATATGAATAGGTACAATATAAACCTTGATATACGATATGAAATGCAATGTGAACAAAAATGGCAAGATACCAACACTTTCAACACTTGAAAAATTAGTTTGAAATATGTACATGATATAATAATTATCGTAAACTAAATACAAAAAAAGATTTCAGTGCTTTGCAAACGGGGCTCATTTATGTCGTGCATTATTACTTCAGATTAATAAGTTTTGTGCTGAGTGAAAAAAACAATTGAACAATCTGTTTTAGGGCTTCAGATACTATCACAATGGCGACTACTTTAAGCAAAATGTAATATGAAATTAAATTAACTGTTTTCAAAATCAAAGTTCTATTTTAAAACGGTTATAGGTGGATACAAACGGCCAGCATGCTGTTTTCTACATTTATTACTTTATAAAAAGAAATTGAGTATTTTATAGTATGTATTGGTGTCCGGTATACTTTTTTACAGTAGGGGTCAAAGCCACGACCTCGTTACATTACCAAAGACAATTTTCTCCGTGCACCACCCCTCCACAAATGTGATTACCGCTTACAGCTCTAGACAGAACTTTTGTAATTGTGTTTTCACGAACTTTTCGGTTATGTAAATCTCAATTTAAAATATCATTGCCGAACTTCCAAACGTTGGTAGTCTTTTAACGAATAATTACGAACATAAAATTTATTCGTACTTGTAGTTTTTGGATTAGATGTTGGATTAGAAAGGTATATCCTTAATACCTTAATGATTCAATTGCGAAATATTCTTACGGTTGTAAGATTTTAAATATGTATATATTATTAATTATTATGATTTTTTAAATAATACAAGACTGGTAGGTATCATTTATTTATTTAACAATTTAGTACACAGGAGATTTTACAGAAACAAACATATGAAATTTTGTACTTATCATTTAACAATTAATGAAAATTAAAAATATTTTTAATGTGCTTAATTAATTTTCACCGTTTGCTTCTTTCGAGTGTACAATGTTAATTAAGGTTTTAATTATTTAATAACTGTTGGAGTTCAGAATTATTGTATTTATATTTAATTTATACGCGGCTTTTCATTATGGAAGAAATAAATACTTGTTTTTTTTTTAATTATCAAAATAAAAGTGTTTTTAATACATAGCATTGGTAACGATAAGCTAACTCACCCAACCAGAAAGTAGGCATGCCTTTCAAATTTTAAACCAATAAGTATGGACGTAAGAATAGCATATAGACTTACTTGGCTTGGCTTAGCCTACGGGACGTAGGACTATCTGAACTATATCTATATAATATGTCACACCAAGGTATAAATATGTCCCTCTAATTCATTAACAATAATCTCTCATATCTTCCACCTAGAATAATAAGACTAAAGAACCCAAATGGCCGAGCCTATGGCAATATAATCAATAGACAATAGCAATCACACTGAAATTGCCTCCACTGAGCGAAAAAATTTTTCTTTGAGGGCTTTTTACAAAAATTCTATTATCCCTTCGGACGACACTCAGCCAACGATTCAATCCAATTGGACGTGCGTTCTACCATAGGACCCTCTCAACTGTGGGCTATCATATAGATAGAACTTGAGAATCCCAACTAGACGTGAGTACATATATTACATTATACTCATATCTCGCTGAAACAATTTCATAGGCTGAGTTGGTAACTCATGTTAGGGAGTTCTGAAACTTCCTGCACAACCTCGAGTGATGTTTGCATTTGTAATTTCGTACTAGAATTTACGGTTTTTGTAACTGCTGGACTGGACTAGTGATCAAGTGATTAGAGACCCTGACTGCAAAACTAGTGGTCGTGGGTTCGATTCCCGCCCAGGACAAACATTTATGTGCTGAGCACATTTGTTTGTTAAGTATCGGAGTGCAATAAAACTATGTATATAAGTATATATTATATTGTGTGTTTATCCTAAATAAATAAATAAATAAATAAATATCCTGTCCGATTATTATCATAACACAGGCATTCAACTGCCTAATTTTGAATCAGATTGTATGTTGTGTGAAATTGTTCCCAGTTATTAAATAAATTATAAAATTAAATTTTATACCAATACAATATGAATAATAAATAGTATAGTGCGAATAGTCTACAATAAGTAATACTTTACGCTGTACAATCTATAATATCTATATTCCTACGAAACGGTCAATGTTCGCTACATTGTGATTGGATGGACGGTCCATGACGAAAATGAGATTCCTGTAGATTGGTGAAGAAAAGATTTTCACTTTTTCAGGGCTATCCAAGAATTTAGCCTTATTATCTTTGTTTGTGAAAAGGTCTATACAATGAACATATTTTGGTGCAACCTTCTTTTTTCGATCGGTATGGGGCTCCGAGTTCGAGACAAGATTTTTAAGGTTTCAGGCGTAAAGAAATGCGTTATAAGTTTTTTCTCAATACGACCCGAAATGGGGATACTGATGTAACACGTATAACAAAAACGCCGGCATAAAAGTTTTATAAGTACTTATAGAAGAAGTAGGGCTGGCGTTATGTTAAATTGAACTCCGAAAAGAACAAATAATATCATACGAAATTTTATTTTATTTTATATAGCCCTGTTTATTCTCCATTGCTGGACAAAACCGTTCTGACGCAATGAGACTTTTTGGATCATAGTATACCTGGATAATAGTGTCGGTTTCGATTGTATTATTTACATTCATTTGATTACAGTAAAATTTTCACGCTGACGGATCTTGTTATTATCCTTCTTTTATCATTTTAGCCTTGTGTTCGTAATTCCTCAGTTCTCCAGTGGTAAGATGGTTCATACCGGTGTTACAGGAAACGTGACTAATTTTCAGTCCAATACTGAAAAACAAGATCATCAGTGTAGCAGTATTTTAAATGTTTATATTGATTTAATTCTTCGTCTATATTCTCCTACACTCGTTTGTGCGCATCCCATCCATTTGGCGTTGCAAGACTCTACTTACACAAAAGGCAGACAAAAGTGCATATAAGAGCCGTCGTCATCAAAGGAGGTGTTCCTGTCGTATCCTTTGCAACGAACACGTTCTACCACTTACAGCGCCCTACACAACGTTCGTCTTGACTCCTAAAGAGTGTGATACATTCTCGGAAGCTTCCAGAAACTTCTATTCGAAATACTTTTGTTTAACGACAACTTTATGTATGGCCGTCATTAACTGCTTATTTCCTACTAATATATTGTATTTTAGCAGCGATATTCAATGACTTATATAGTCCACCTCTACAAAATGACTGCACTTGGGCAGCGTGTTTGATTATGGCCACAACACTTCTTATTCAGAGAGCATGTCTACGTCCAAAAGTACGGTAAAAATGTTGAAGACTATGATGACCATGACATATTTTCGTTGGACTATAATTTTAGATCAAATCCACAACTTAGTTACTCATAAAAATATATTCAGTACAATATAACAATACCAATATCATACCAGCCCGACAGCTCAAATTCATAACGCTTATAAAGTCTATTGAAGTTCTGAATACATTGAGGGAAAATTCCACCTCAGTGTAAGTAGGGATAATGGGCGGGCACTCTTTCAAATCGATGTTACGTATCTTCGCCGTTATGCACACCATTTACCCCGTGGAGTAATGTTTTTCTATGCGCTTACGATATTTTCAAATTTATGATCTCATAAAACTCGCTAGGCCCGTTCTCTTTTCATTGACTCGGGAAGGTTTCTACTGGAAATAAAAATATTAACATTCTTTAACACAGAGTTGTAATAAAGGTATAAAATACTTATCTATATCGTATAAATTCAAGTGTAATATACAGAAGTATCAGCTTAATTCATTTGACTTCAACCAGAGTGTGATAGGTATCGATAATGACCTAATGATAACTGGGGACAGTTTCACATACAGCTTTCACAATTCTACATTAGGCAATTGAATGCCTGTGTAATGGTAGCCTTACAGCTGATAAAAATACTTCATACGATATGTATTTTTTTATTACACCCAAACACAGTACCAACAAATGCACTCATCACGCTAATGTCTATTCTGGGTGGCAATAGAACCCAGTACCTCCGGTTTTGCAGTCAGAGAGCCGTGTGTGGAATTGTCCCCAGTTATTATTAAACTGAAAACTGGTAATTAAAAAACATATGCCGTCTGAAAGTAGAAATTAAAAGACTTCATTTTTAAATCTAACCAGTGTCATTCGCGAAATATCCATCGCGCGGTTTAGTCCGCAGCCATGCAAAAAAATTTCATACATGTCCCAATATACTCGTATGTAGATACGTACATAAGTACATACAACCGCAAAACATTGGCGTCATTCTGTCGCTGTCGCAAAAAGAATTACCAATTTGATTGCTAACACGCTTAAATACTCAGCGGCTGTACAAAATTTTGTTAAATGATATTCCTTTTTCGACATAACAATTTTATCTCGACTTGTAAATTATATTCCTAATTATTTTCTGAGACAGTATTTCTTGTATTTCTGAAGGTTTAAAGTTTAGTATTGCAAACAATAACCGCACTACTATTATGAATATTATGTAACATCTGTGTAAACCCTATTGACAAATAAGTATATGAATTTGTATGCACTAAAAAATGCATACTTCCCAGTTTTAGCTGTTTGTGTTGTTGGGTATTTTACGACAATATCTATACTGCATTAATTTGTGGATAAGTCGACAGATTGCCAAATGTATTTCCCACCGTTATCAATCGGACAGTCAGCAGATATTTCAAATTCGCCTGCGTGTTCACCAATAATTCAATGAAATAATAATTATGGTACATGAAAACGATGAAGTAATTTATTAGTGTTTGCTCCGCTGTCAGCGTATTTTGTTCCCCGGATTTATTACAGCTTATTAGCTTGCGAATCCAAATGTTCCTGACTTGATGAATAATTTATAGAGCTCATGTTGTCTTGTTACACTTAATCCTAATGGCGAAGACGTAACGGTATTAATACGGCTAGCTACTACGCCGAGTATTCGGGATTCAATTCCCGGTAGAAGCATACTACTTAAGTCAAAACATTGTTTTATTTAAACCTACATACAAGATAAAATTTGTATGAATATGTTTTGATGGAGCTAAGTGATCATTAAAATATTACATTTTAATATTTTGTAGTCATAGTTAATTTATAGTCACGCTCATTTTCCGTAAATGTAGGCAGAATGCTGACTGATAAACTTTGTTCGCCTCATCTACTTTGTTTATAAAAGCTTTTATAAAATCATAACGTAAAACATTTTACATAGTATAATACACAGGTGTATATTTATTACCATTACTTTCATAAATAAAATAAATAATATGCCTCCGGTATAATTAGTGGATATGATTAAACAGCGCTAAACGAAATTACGATCTCGTTAACACAGGCTGAGTCATCTCCCATTGTCCGAACGCGATACATTATACGACTTCTCATTCTATTTACATTATTCCATGTTTTCAAGACAATTAATATATGTTATTATTTTATTTGGGTCACGGAAGTATTAGATACGTTAAAATAGTGGAGCTTCCTTACACCACATTGTGATTCACGTTCGATGAGGGGTTATAAGAGCTTTATTGCAAACGGAATGGAACGCACATTTGCTATGTCACTGTTAACAATAGCTCCATCAATCACGTGAAAATTTCGGGATCCCATTGCACGCTGAATAAATTTGCTTCAGTGTCAGCTTCCATAACCATTCGAACGTAAGGATTTCTTTTTACAATATTTCAAGTGGGCTGGTTAAATGGTGATCGTGCAACATGGACGTGCGGCCACTAATATAGCTTGATCACAAATGGGTATATACTGATCGCTATGATCTGCAGAGTTAGTGTATCCAACGTGACAATTAATCGTAGGTTGAGTGGGCGCTAATGGAAAATTTCAGCACATCGAACTATCTCTTAATTTCTTTAACATAATGAACACTTACAAAAATGTTGTTATCAAAGCCTTTTGAACAGACGGGTAGTCGATTGTAATAGAAATTCCATTTTCGCAACCCGAAATGAAATAGCCTGTAGAATTAATATTCCGGTCTGTCCCCATTCCACACATAGCACACGTGTTCAGCAATAACATAATAATCATTTACTAGAAGAGCTTTTATAAACGTAAAAAAATCCATATTCCTAATCAGATTAGAATATTGATATAATGTTGGTGTTAGAAATTTAGAAAATTAATAGCCAACCATAATACAATATTAACAATAATTCAAATAAATAAATGTCACTAATAGTTTTTAGAATAACTGACTCAGTTATTGACGCAAAG
>DWUN01003869.1:0-11467 GCA_018249975.1 Passova gellias
ATAGAGTGATTCAAGAGGAAGGTTTATATGTATAATAACATACATTATATAGTAGAGAAATAATGTTATAATTTATCTGGCAGAACAACGTGTGCCGGGTCAACTAGTTAATTTAAAACGTAACTATGACATGGGGCTCTTAAAGAAAGGCGCAAAAAGAGCTCTCCTCCAACGCCGGCAGCGTACTGGCGACTCCTCTGATATTACTACAGCTGTCTGTAGGCGACAGTGACCACTTACCATCAATGGTCCGTAAGCTCATACGCATGCCTTCATCCATTAAAAAAAAACAAAAAAAAATCAAAAAAAATTTTTTTTTTTCATTACATACCTTTTTTATTTTTGACAATATTCGCCAAGCTCCGTCCGAGCATTTCTTGTGTTTGTCTCAAAGCCATAGCGCCGACCTGATATGAAATAAGGATTTATTAATGGAAAATATTCAAAAATGTGCAGGTTCATTGTCTTTATAGCGTCACGAAACAAAACAATATCTTACGGACAATCACTCAAAAGTAGCAAATCACACACAAACGAACACTTAACATTGAAAACATCGCAAGGAAACCTGCACAACTTAGAGATGTTATAATGAATATAATATTTTCTGAGGTGTGTAAGTCTACCAATCCGTACATGGCCAGTGTGGTAGACTATGGCCTGAAACCCTCCCACTATGAGAGGAGACCCAGTCCAGCAGTGGACCAATAAAAGGGTGGGAAAAAAAACTTGACTACTTAAAACAAAAAATTAATAATATAATTAATCTTAGATACCTAACATGTGAATGTTCCTTGCATTCATCTCAAACAATCTCTCTCCGATCTAATCTCAAGGGACTTGCCTGAGGGCTGAGTTTGCGAATGTTCTCCAGGAAGTCCCTCAAATCCGCCATCGACGCGTCCTGAATGGACTGGCGGAGACGAGGGATGTCTGCAGATATCTGAGCGCACCACTTGTAGGGGCCCACCCGCGGGAGCAGCACGTGTTCCAGCTGCTCCAGCGTCTTCAGAGCTGGATAATATCTAGCGAAATTTCAGTAAAATCTCATTTAAACTTATAACAACAAAAAAGCCTTTTCGCCCAACTTTAGGTACATTATTTAGTAGCAGCAACATTATTGAGCAATAATTTTTTTTGAGGTCCGTAGGAATTATATTATAATGACTAGACTCGCATATATAACAAACTAAGATTACTGTTTATTTATGAAACATTTTTATATGCATCATATTTAATCAGAAATTTTATATAATATGTACTTTAATTTTTTTTTTGGTATTTAAAATAGTGCTGGGAGTCTTTTTTCACCAGCTTTTTCTCCCGGTCTACTACTATACCATGAAGGGCACACAAAGACGAAGTTAGATGACTAAAACATGACCTTCACTGAGTGTATCTATGTACCTTGTAATGAATAAAACAATTTGAATTTGGATCTATGGTACAGAGTAAGGATAGTGCTTAATGTGTGACATACATACCTTTTAGCGTCCACTTGCGTTTTTAGCTTGGAGTACGTGGTCAGTAGTGGCAAACAAAGCTCCATCTTCTCAATGGTCGCCGCCATGTTCATCTCGACGCGACGCGCTCTGATCAACTCCTCGGCTCTTGTGCATAAGCCTGGTGATAAAAGCATCAATAACAAAATAAAACAATACAAATAACACTGTCAATGATATCCAAAGACAAGTGACAGTTTTTTTTTTTATACTATTCAGTCACCATCAGGTCCCCTGTTCCTTGCTTGTCGTCACTTACAATGAAAAAAATCGTTATATCATTGGAAATGCTACAATTATTATTTATTAACGATACATACGTAATGTTTTTATTTTTTGCCCATACAGGAAGCGCATCTATGTTCTATGATTATACACAAATTTTATTTAAGATCTATACTATACTTTTCTCGCTCTCTCATAATGTGGTGTCGCCAGGACATTCTGTTCTGGGTCGTCTTTATTTGTTGTCATTTTAAAAAGAAAGAAATAAATAAATAAACGCTTTATAGATTTATGTTAGCGCATAATAACAATGATAATAATTAAGACAAACATAGTAAAAAAAAAAACAATCAAAATATTTACATTAAAAAAGACAACTACAATCGTACATTAAAAAACCTGAATAAAAAAAACACATCAAACAAAATAACAAAAAAAATGATAATAATCAGAATAACATAGGAATTTTACTGTACTTTTTCCTTTCCAACAGACGGAGTGAATTGATTTGGTCATTATCTATGGTGGGTCGGGATAGATATATACAATGTGCATAAAACATACAACATTTACCCCCAGTAGTCTCCTTGACGTTGGCGTCCACGTTAGATATCTCGGCGTGAAGCTCCTCGGCATGCGAGCGCACTTGTAGAAGCTCTCTAATCGAGTCTATGAAGCCCTGTAGAGAGGTTACTTTACGACAATCAAATCCATACTAATGTTGTATATTTGTGTGTTTGTGTGTTTTTCGAATGAATCAATGACTGGATATTGTTATGTATGAAAATTTAATTATGTACTATAAACATATACAACTTTTGAAATGTCCGAGATACATGGCAGGATTTAACTCAATACCTAACAAATGTTAGACAGACATCCCAATTATTACACTATTACTGCTAATTATGATACAAATGAATCGGAGTTATATCTATGGCATGTTTGAAATCCACACCTGATAGTAGAAATTGCACAATTTCTCGATTTCCTTGTCATGCTGCTTGATCCGTTCATTGAGTTGCTGTACGAAGGCCTCGTGACCGCCTTCCCCTTCATATACCGACCGGAATGCTGGCCCCCAATAGTCATCTATACCTTCTATCTCCTAAAAAAATGCATGTGTAATATATGTGTATAAAATACGAGCTGTGCCTCTTAGAATTACCCGCAGAGCTTTAAATCCCACGGGAATTCCAGGATAAAATTTATCCTATTTTTTCTCATATTAAATATAGCCTATGTTCATCAGGGATAATGTAGGATTCTAATGGTAAAAGAATTTTTCAAATCGGTCCAGTAGTTTCGGAGCCTATTCAATACAAACAAACAATCAAATATTTCCTCTTAGTTATATAATATTAGTATAGATATAATATAACATACATAGACATATAATTTATTGTAAAACATTGTTGATCCTATAAATTGTAATATGACATGGATATTGGAACAAAATAATGTATAAGGCGTCTGACAATGACCGTAAAACTTGCGAGACAAACCCGCACCATAGAGGTAATAATTCAACAGTATGTTTACCAATTTTACCTTAATACATTTACCCAATACTGTTTTAATTGAGAATCCAAGTAACTGAAATAACTAAACATTATTAGAAACTTGACAAAACAGAATATAATATACAATGCGTATCACTTGAATAAAATATGAATAAAAGTAAAGGCTTTGAAGTGAAGGCTTACCTTACATTTTATTTGAATTTTGTCTCCTATTCAAAATCATAATTACCTAAAGTTTATAATCAACCAAAATTACCTAAAGTTTATAAGTAATTATATACCTACAAGCAATAATAAAATTTAGTTAGTTATCATGTTAAAAATACCAAGACCTAACAATAAATGAAAGAAAGATTTTTTTAAATAAATTCAAAGTACATACCTGATTTTTTAAATTATTTTAAACATTATAGTCACTATAGGTCAACAGATCTGTTTTAAGTCCTGCGTACGTAGGAATAACAGTTTAAATTGACATTATAGTAAAAAGGTGTGAATAATCCTGCCGTATCTGATATATTTCTAGTTCTGCAGCCAATAGCTCATGACATCATGAATCTTAAACTAGAGAACGGCAAATAAAAAGTGTCGCGTGTGTCCCCTGCACTTGAATTATGAAAAGTTGAATAAATATTTGATGAACAGCGGCCGGCGGGTGTACATGCCACTTTATAGTATATTACACTTGCTAGCTGTAAATGTTAGGTGTTAAATAGCATTTTACAACACCAGAACGATGTTGGGTAAAGTCATTTTTAAAACAAGTAGGTAATTGACACAAAACATTGACAAGTATTTAACAGGTAATTTAACCATTCGTTAACAGGTAATTTAACCATTCGTTAACAGGTAATTTAACCAACGTTATGTGGTATTCAAAAGCAAATATTCAAAAGTAAACTTAACTACTAATTGTTAAATACTAATAGGTGTTCTAACTATATTATCGCTCATAAAAATTGGTAACTTTATCGCATTGCGGGTGTGCTTATAAAGCTCATAATGTACCTATACCTAATTTGTTAGGCACCCTTGACTATGACGAAACGGAAAAAAAAAATTAATTCTCCAAAATTATATGCGTAGGGGAAAGCTTTAACGTAGGGCGTCCTAGAATCACTTTACTGATCCCAAGATATACTATTTTTTGATACTAACAGATTTCTGTAAAATAAGACAGAACCAACAAGCACTCACTGTCCGATTATTTTAACATTAACGCAGTGGATACTGTCTGTATGGACATTTGCCAGGACACGCCAAAGAGCTGCCGCCTTAGCTCCATATCATATCGCCGCGGGAATATCACAAAGGTTAATACTTCAACAGTTAACATGCGCGTAATAAAAACGACCACGAAACGTTGAAAGCTGCAGATGAAAGTATTATTCATTCACAGAACCACCCTCGGCAACATTCGCTTCACCCGTTGAATACGGCCGGTACGTTCCAGTCATCATTCTTGAACCGCGAACCCGCGAACGAGATAACTCCGCTATTTATCATCAGAACGTATAATCAGAACAAAATACACAATTTGGGGCGCGGACGCGCTCGTCCCATATCCACGAGGAAATTGTTGTACTGGCTGGCTGTTGAATGGTGTTCGTATCTGTTCACATCTCCGTCTTACAAATGTGTTACGTCACTAGCTAGGTATCCGTTACTTATCTTGCGCCTTATGGGATTCAGGGCTGCTAATATCAGGGTTACGTAACGACTTATTACTTCTATACATATAATTGTACTACCATAGCTCTATATTATGTTATTGTATAGTTGTAACACTTATAGTTGTCGAATTTATAACATAACTACAGAATTTTTTGCCAATTGCAATATGTTTACACGTAATAAATAAGAACAAGATGTTAGAACTGTTCACACCATTACCTCGGACCACACAATAGCACCGATATGGCTCAATACCAATTCATCAAAATAATTGGCTTAATCTCCACCCACGCTCTCATTAAAGGTCGGAAAAGATGTATGGTAAAGGTTTTCTTTGATGCAAGCAAGCGTAGGAGTTTTAACATCATCGAGGGAGCTTATTGCGGCAATAACACAACATTCCTCTATCCATAAATAGTCACAAAGCATCCAAAATAATACGAGGCAATTACGAGTACAGTCTCATACATAATCAGTTTTAAATCAATTCATTTTAATTTGTACTGGACGTGGAATGCGTTTATATGATTAACACTTTAACGGTCAAGGAACGTCTCGTGAGGAAATGAGGAAAATCGTGAGGTACGAGGAAATCTCTTTAATGTTTACAATGGCGAGTGAAGTCAGCTAACCCTCACTATGAAGTAGACGAAATCTAAAATTCTAGAGCTTTTTGATTTTAATTGGTCTACTTCAATATTCCGCTCCATTTAAAAACCAGTAAATCAATTAATGTTAATCTGGAATATGAACCTGTAAATAAAATCACCTGTACAGTTGACCACATTTAAATATTTAGTCCCCCCATGAAAATAAACCCTAAAGTATGTAAATTTATCTGACCTATTGATCTATTCACAGCATCCCTGTTACAGTTTTGATCTCCCTGACCAATCGACACACGACAAAAACAACAATCGACACACGACAAACAACATTTGACACACGACAAATGTAAGGAAACCGGTTATGTCCAGTTTTTGCAGCATCCCTATGTTATACATTTGATCTTGTGTCAAATGGAACGCGTACGCTTTAAATAATAAAATGGCCCTTGACAGGTGAGGTCAGGACACGGCGATCCATTTTTGATCTTGAATTTAAGGGGACTGAAATAATAAGGGTCCAACGTGTTAGGACAGCATCCCTACGGTTTACATTCGATCTTGTAACGACCGTTCTCCTTTTGTATCTGTCGGAATAGAATGAATAAACTTTGACCATTTGGGTCAACATATTTTAATGAACATTTAAACTTGACTTAAAGGTATACTAATTGTTTTTTGTCGAGCAGATTTTGACATTACTGTCACAAATATTATCGTTTACAATGATATTAGCATTCTTAACTTATTGTAAAGTGTGCCATTGGATACCTACAGATCTTGGAGAAGATACAGATACCTATTTTTAAGAATGTAAAACATATGTACGTATAATACTTTCATAGGTCCGCCCAGGACTTAAATACTATACTACCGAATTAGAGTGCTATGATTTAATCGACTAGTTACACAGAATTGTAGACTAAGATAGTTAAATCTATATACCTACTTACTTTAAACGCTATTGGTATATATGTATGTTATCAATTACATCGTATTAACAGCTCCTTAGTCTAAGCATAACTCATAAAAACTCCGTAATTATAAACAAGTATTATGAATTTTGAATATTTCTACGTGCTTTAGAACCTCGATGCGAAGTAGTAGCAGGAAGTATTCATATGGTTGTCCATTTAAGTTTCCTTTGGTGTGTTTAATACAATTTTATTCCATATATCAAGTGATATTGTACCCTTTGTGCAACCAACCCTAGCGTAAGCACGTTACAGTTAAACGCGCCATATGTATATTTCAGGCAGTGACCAAACACCCGCCCACGCCCAGGCGGCGGACCGACGGAGATGGGACGCACAGGTGAACGCGTAGAGTCGATGTTGATCGATAATAATAAAATAAAGTTATTTCATCACAAATAAAAAGATAGAAATAAACATACTGTAATATATGTCTATGTTCCTTATTGTTTCAATTGTTTTTGATATCGCTAGTTATTAAGAATGTTATATGTTAGTATTTTGACCCAATAAACGTTTTCTTTCTTAAATAAATTTTGAAAGTAAATTTATTTCAAATAATCATGAAAGCTTGGAGTGTGTTTAGAATCTGTCCTAATTACATATGTTATTCAACCAATTTGCTTTACAACAGATGCAGCTGTAACATAAAAACAGTTGCAACTCAAATGAACAATGAACAAATGAATTGTATAATGCTGCAATTCCTTTTCCATTACGAACTCCATTCCATTCCATGCATCCACGAGTCGAAGTTTATTCGTTACGGCGACACATACACCGTCTCCACACATCGCTATGTTCTGGAATACATTGTCGTCCGCACATTTAACAAGCTGATCGTAAGGCCGCGTCCCGTTAAACAAGTAGCCGGCGTTAATGTACGCGCGATTTAATTATTCAAACAGTACCCTACAACAACGTAATTGTAGGGGAACTTATATTTCGCAACTACTCGTAGCTTCTGATAGACCTCCCACGCAAATTACTTAGGTCGGACTAACGGCCTTCTTAATTTGGCCGAATAATAACCGTAACAATGTAAGTGATGGAATGCGTGTCGCTCGCATGATATGAAACACCCTAATAGTGAGAATCATTTCACCGGAGCACCATGATGGTATGTTACAGGATTTACAAAAGCATGGGAGGCACCTGTTTCCAGCGGTAGAAGAAGGCATTCACCTAGACTTACGGGCTTTCATGCTTGCTTATCGATATTAATCATTTTACCTATTTTTGATTTTATATTAAGAATTATCAATGACCACGTGATCGAATTAAGCAATAGATAAATAAAACTTAAGCTTTTCGGAAATTGCTGGAAATACGAGCGAGATGGCTAGATTAGATTACCATTCGTTTGCAAGTAGAGTGCATTCCAGCATATAGCTGCAAGTTTATTTACTGATTGCCAACATGTTAAAATATTCTGTAGATAGCGTATTTTAATCACTTTACATAAATAATTATTTAGAAGTTACGCGAAAACAGCGAACGGTTCTCAAAGTATTAAAATGCTGTTTATAACATTTACAGAAACTTCGAACTAACTAATGACAAATGTTATCAGCGCTTAGTAAGGGACAGGATCTGTTAGTTGTATCTGTTGAAGCCGGCACCCCAAAGTCCCTAAACTTTCAGGTCGAGAACGGACCCGAGCGGCTCCAACTTGGGACGGCTATCTTGTTATAAACATACGCATACGTACCTAGTAATGACAAGAAAAAATTAACTTTTAACAAAAAATTTAAACCGACTTCAAATAGTAAACTATTCTAAAACAAATTAATATGCACTGAAAAGTAAACAAGTAATTCAAAGTACACTTATTGTTATTCTTGGAGTCGGTGAAAAAAAATACAGACGAATTGGGTACGTCCTCCTTTTTGAAGGCGGTCAATAAAACAACATATTAATAATATTTCAGGATACCCTCATACACAGTCATCTGTACTAATCCTAAATTGAACAGCCTGTATTATAGTGACCGGCCAATTGACAATAATTTTTGGTACAACCAAACAAATGTGCTCATCACATACAATTTTCCTGTGTAGGAATCGAATCCAAGACCGCCGGTTTCGCAGCCAGGGTCGCTGACCACTCGACCAAGACCCCCATGATATAGGTGTCAAATGTAAATAGTCTTGGGAAGAATACGAAAAATAAAAATAAAGTCACTCTAAACCCAATATGGCGGTCTAAAAGCTTGTTTCTTTAATGTTTATCAACCATTAATTTATTGTTATTACTAAAAAAACAGTTTAAGTTGAGTCCCAAGATACGTGGTTTTGAAAAACAAAACATGCAAAGATGTTCACCATTTTTATTAACAAAGAAAATATTACACATGACATTATAAAATTAAGTCGGATACTGGTTGACGGAGGAGTCAAGAGTCTCCGAAACCGTCGTGTATGCACGAAAAGAGTGATAAATGTAAGTAGACGAAGCGCGTCAGGTTTGCAAAGGATAGAGATATTTGGCACTCGATGCTTTCTGCCTACCCCTGCAGGGCCGTAGCATAAATTGTTGTTGTTGTTGACATTATAAAAGTGATTTTTTTATACATGAATATAGAACTACATTATTAAAAGGCAGTACCTATTCTTTCTAAACAAATGCAATGAGAAGCGAAATTCAATAAACTAATACCTAACGTTATCAGCTATTAGTCAGCTACAGGATCTGTTAGTTGCGCCTGGTGAAGCCCGAGCGCTGAAGTCCCTAAACTTTTAGGTCGAGGGCGGCCCAAGCGCGGCCTCGATAAATGCTTTTCGTAAAACAGAGACAATAGTAAACATAGTGTGAGTTCAGATTTATAGTTGGTTATTCATTTGAATCATTAAATCGTCATCAGACAGCAGTCGCAAGTCACGGTTGTCGTAGACAGTTATAGGATCAATAGGACTGTAGGAATGGGATAGGACCAATAGGACTGCAGGAATAGGATAGGACCAATAGGACTGTAGCAATAAGGCTGTACAAATTATTTTACTTAAGGTTAACACGAATATTAATAGATTAGCATTAATTTGTTAATAGGACTGCAGAAACAAGGCTACCGTTAAAATTATTCAATTTGCAATTAGTTTTAGTTAGTACTTATAGTTGTTACTTATATTATTCTAGTTAGTATTAGTGCAGTAGACATTAGTTAGTATAGAAAAGTGAACTGGAATCCACACTCTTCAAACCGAAAGTAATTTTTAATAATTACATGATAGCACTAGATGCATATCCCTACTAATATTCTAAATGTGAATGTAAGTTTGTTTGTTACGCTTTCACGCAAAAACTACTTAACCGATCATCATGAAACTTTGTACACATATTCTTGGAGATATTAGAAGTAACATTGGTTACATAAAAAAAATATATTTTATAAAAAAAAATTACGAAAGATAAAAAATTAGGGATACAATAACTGTTTTGTTAAATTCAAACGCGGACGAAGTCGCGGGCATAAGCTGATACATAATATTATTGTCGTACACACATTTTCAGTTCAAATACGACGCAGTCAGATCAGAGTGATAGTTTCAACAGCTGTACAAGGTGATATCGGCGCACACTCGAGCCGACCCCGCGGTACACGAATATTTCTTACGAACTTCGCAAGCTCGATAAATTGCATTACGCCGTTACAACTCGTGTTATCGGAAAATTCAAAACTTCCAAAGGTACGGATGCCGTGCTCGACGATTTCACGGTGGTATCGTATAAAATGCGTCCTTAATTGTATGGTAACATAGATTTAAAAAAAAAAAATGTGTTATTTTTTTAATAATCATAACATATATTCGATACATTTTAATATGTTGAACAGAACTTAATATTTAAATAAAATTGAAAAAAATATATTACACTATTGACAATTTCATATTATGTACATATTATGGTAAAGCGTTGCTCACTGACACAAATATTAAAGCAATGGTTGCTAAGATTTTTCTAAACAAGTAGAGTGCTACGCGGGGACTATATAAAATCGATTGAAATGATATTTAAATTCGATTAGTTAAAATACCTGATCTAAAATTAAACCAGTCCATGTAGGCCTGAAAAGGTAACACAGACTAATATAATAACTCTATTATCGAATTTATAATATTAATTCGTATATACTAATAATATTAGTTTTAAGCGGAACGAAGAAAATCATTTACGTGGTACCCACTGGAAATGTTCGATAATATATTTAGGTACTTTTAATTAATGAACAGTTAATTCATATCTGCAGCTGTAATGGTTAGTTAAAGTAATATCTAACCTTGTATACAAAATCTTAACTTCGTAGGTAATGTTGCTGTCAAATTCAAATTGTTTTATTCGTTATAAAGTACGTACATACATTCGATGAAGGTCATGTTTTAGTCATCTTACTTCGGCTTTTTATGCCCTTCAGGCTATGGTGGACCGGGAGAAAAAGCCGGTGAAAAAAAAACTCTCAAAACTCTTTTAAATAACAAAAAAATATTAGTAAATCTAGCCATGTTGCAGTTTGGCTTTAGTCTTATGTAATGTCTTCGGCTATATTTCATTATTCATCTATTTTGAGGGTATTAACTATTTATAGCACCTCAGTCGCGAGACATGACGGTTTGTAATTAAACTTTTCTCTCAACTCGGTTGGCTTTTAAAAAACCACCATGCCGGTGAGAACGCTCACCTGCGAACCATTTGCTCCTGGCATGTGTCAGCCGCGTCGACAATTTTTCGGTCACGAACTTCTAGCGCCCAATTTTCCCGTGTCAAAAACTTTGACGACTCAATTGTGACTCGATGTCTTTGTTTCGAGACATAAACGTTCTTGCTAATTTAAAATAAAATATAGTAACTACTAGCTGCGCCCGCTATTTCGTCCGCGTTTAAATTTAAATTTAGATAAAAGTAGCCAGGTTACTCCTTATTACATCGGCTGTCTGCCAGTGAAAGTCCCGTCAAAATTGGACCAGCCG
>DWUN01003870.1:0-11461 GCA_018249975.1 Passova gellias
AACATAAAAAGTAAACTTAAAAGTCACGTAAATTAAAACTTATGTATGCGTGACAATGAGGCGGTTGCCGTTTCGTAAACTCTTCGTGTTGTGTTGCATTTTTTCTATTATTTATTTTTATTTTGTGTATTATACCAAACATTCTGTAATTATTCATAATGAGGAAAGTGCTTCGAAACCTAGGTAAAACTTTTCACAGTGGTTTCCAATTAGTTTTACTGTTAGAACAATGTTTTCCCGTAACTTTAACTATTACAATATTTTCTAATCTGTATCATTTTAAGAAAACTAGCATATCAAAAATGCAAATAGTGGTCTTATGCACTCAAATGTAACTCACTTTGTCTGTTACCTTATCATAAACATTTGACAGGTTTAATTTTAAATCAGGTATTACTTTGACTGATTATTTTGAATGTTAAATTCTAGAGCCCTGTTGTTGCCGCTAATTGGAAACCAGTGACATATAAGCTGGCTTTCTCTTCTTCGTATATTTGATGCAAGACCATAATGTTGACTATACTTAAATATTTATTTTCTTACAGAATTGTTGTTTCATTTGTGGTGTGTGATTCAAGATTTAATGAATCTCTAAATGTAATTAAATCAGTATTATTGTTCACTTCAACTCCGGTACATTTTGTAATTTTCACTGATGAACCATTAAGGATGAAATTCAACGAGACACTCAGCAACTGGAAGAGTTTGGTGAATGACCAGTTAGACTTTGAGTTACACAGGATTAATTTCCCTCAAGAACACGAAGAAGAGTGGTTGAATTTATTCAGCAAATGTGCTGCTCAGAGGCTATTTATACCTGTGAGTATTTCGGTTGTTTGTTGTTGTGTTGATAGACTTAATTGTTCCATAATATTCACATTCAAGACGCTTGAGACCATAGTCTACAATGTTGGCCAAATACATGTTGGCCAATTTTACTCCTAATCTTAGTGAAGATTATGGACAATTCGTAAGGTGTACAGGTCTCCATATAATTTTTTCCTTCACTGTTGTAGCCAGTGATAATTATTTATATATGGAAACAAATGTGAATTTTATTATTGATACAAATTTTCATATTGGAATGTAGAATAAACAAACAATGATTTTATTGATGTTACAATATATTACTGTTGCTTTTGTCATTAAATGACAGTATTCGAAGTTGAGATTGACTTTAAGGCAGACAACATAACGGTAGCTCCTCTGATGTTGCAGGTGTCTCTAGGCGACGGTGACCACTTACCATCAGATGGGCCATCAGCCTGTTTGCCATGTCTTTCTGCTATAAAAAAAAGATGATTTTTAAGTATTTTATGCATTGTTTCAGAAACTGATATCTCACATAGATGCTACAGTGTATGTAGATACTGATACACTATTTTTGGGTCCTATAGAGGAATTGTGGAATGCTTTCTCTCGGTTCAACAGCTCTCAGATCTCGGCGATGACTTTGGAGGATGACAATCCTAATGTATCCTGGTATCCTCGATTTGCTAAACATCCCTTTTATGGAAAGTATGGTAATTGTGCATTTTGGGAACTCTTACTGTAATCTAGTTTCACAGTTTAATTTTCACTTATATTAAAGTGTACTCAATAGTACAGTAGTAAAATAATTAAATTATATTTACTATATAACATTAAATTACATTACAAATGTTCAAATGTTTTACTAAGGTTACAGTTTTCAAATATTTTTAATAACAATTTAAAATTACTCATTTGTTATATGCTCAATCAACATGCTAATGCTATATGCCATAGAAGTAAAATGCAAGTACTTCTAGGTTTGAATTCCGGTGTAATGCTGATGAATTTAACAAGAATGAGGGACTTTGGATGGGTTGATTATGTGACACCAATTATGCTGAAATGGAAACTATACATACCTTGGGGTGACCAGGTAACTTCATGTTTCTTGCCTACTATGTTTTCTTTCTTCTATCCTAACGGGCTGCTCGATACCTCCAGAACTAATTAATGATCTGATCTATTTTCTGTAAAAAGCAGTTATCCGATTGTTTTGACGTTACTATCATAAGCCATTGCTGTAAACGAAATTCCCGGGAAAAAATATTTTGACTGAACATCCCTATTGTAAAAATATTGAATAAAAAAAAAATCATTTCCACCTGTATAGTGGTGCAAATTATTTCAGGATATAATAAATATAATTTTCCATTACCACGAGCGGGCAGTGCACGTGCTGTCCTGTCGTTACAATTATCGCTCGGACCAGTGCATGTATGGGGACGCGTGTTCGGACGCCACGTCACGCGGAGTATTCGTGTTGCACGGAAGCCGAAGGATATTCCACAATCAAAAACAGCCAGTGTTTCAGGTAACAATAATTAATGTATTAATATTGGTGTGCGCTACGGATGTATACATGCGTTTGACATGTGATGGCAACTCTAAAAGATTGGCAAAAGAAGCTGTTATCTAGGACGCAGGACCTTTTTTACGTAAGACGAATGTAATGCATGTGTTGGACGAGTGATGGCAACTCGGAAGGTTTGCGAAAAAAGTTGTTATCTAGGACACAACGGCCTTGTTACGTAAGTTTTGAAATATGAAATTTTGTGTAGTTGCGTATTTATCGTTTTACCACTATACCTTCGCTGGACTAAGATGTTAAGAAACTAGAACTGAGTAAGATCTCAAAAGTGTCATATTTGGCCATTTGCAACTAATCTTATTGCACGCTAGTTGTTTCCATTTCCTCATTTCTGGAGTAAGTTTCTGTTAGAGGCGTAACGTAACAAGAACGAGAGTTCTTTCAAATGTCCTTCACACCTTCGGCGTTACACGTTACGTTACGTTCGGCGTTAGGGCGTTAGGGCGTTAGAGCGTTACGGGGTTACGGCGTTAAAAAATACGAAAATACGGCGTTGACAATGACAGATGATGACAGTTGTCAGTCTACAAGTTACTGTAAAGATTTACGACATAAACGATGTTTGTTACGCTAGTGTATAAAAATAAATGGTTAAAGGTCTGAATTAAAAATAGCGCACATTTCGTACTTAAACCATACATGTAGTGGTATTTCTAATATGTATTTCAATGTATGTGTATTATTTATTGCGTGTTATGAGTAATCCAAAATGCCAATTTTTGTATTTGCTAACATTTTCGACGGTCTGCTATGAATGATTTGTAAATTAGGACATAATATGATAACAAATAATGCCTATCTTTCTGTTTTGCAGGCAATTTACAACGCTATCGATGAATATGTGCTCGGCACGAATCCCATGAATGTTATAATAAAAATGGAGAAGTACCTATCCGAAGTGCCCACGTCAAACTGCGGCAATTTGAAGGAGGCATTTCTGAAAGTACCCGTTGAAACATTAAGTCGTTTACACACAAAACCTGTCAGGTAGCAGATTACACAAACATGAAAAGAGGTAGTACTAAACGTGTAGATAAATGCCTTTGTTAAGTACCGTACACTGTAGGTACTTCGTACGTATTAAACAATCAAGCTTAAGTCTGTGATCATGACCGTATTTGAGGCTCTGTTATAAGCTTTTAGTGTGAAAGTATAACATTAGTATTTGTTGACTCAACAATGTACCTTATCATTGTTATGTTCAAAATTCTCTATATTTTCAAGTCGTATTATTATTGAATACTTGTAGCTGATTTACATACAAGGAATATAGCTGAAAGGCGAAAACAATCAAAATGCTTTTCTTTCAAATTGTTTTTTAAAGAATTTAATTTATATATCATTACGCTATAATATGTATCTAGAAGGCAGAAATTTTGATCCTGGGAATGAAGCAACGAACTACGTGTTTTTTGCAAAATCATGAATCTAAAGTAGGTACTCCAAGACAAGAAAAATATCTTATCATTATTTCTACGGAGGTACCGTTATGCATACTGCTTACCATAGTCTAAAACATAATGCAATGTTCAACTTTAATTGTTCATAATCATATAAAGCCAGTGACTAGAACACCATATCAGATCGTAAGATTAACTTCAAATATATATATATCTCACTGTGCACTCATTATCATATTATATTTTGTAAATCAAATTCAACTCCTCGATCGTAATTAATTCTTTTTTAAGGTTCCTACAATTCACAGTATTATCGTACGAGTAAAATAAGCCAACACATATTGTAACACGTTTTAAATTAATTGGATGCAGGAACTAGTTATCGAGTAATTAAAAAAATTATATGAACATTTAGTACGTGTCAAAAACACGATTATATTATAAAAATGACAATGTTCGGTTTATTATTAAATCGAAGTTCCTTTACGCCACTTGCAGTGGGAGTTGAATTGTATAAATTGTCACGTAAGAAAAAAGCGTTATGCCCTCTCCATGCGATTTTCTCTTTCTGTCTCTCTCTGTCATATAACCGTGTTCGTATGCGTGTGAATATCGAAATTCGAACAAAAGAACATCGTGCATGTCCGGCTGTATAACCGCAATATGGAACGCGTGGAAATTTTGTTAAAACTTGAAAGAAACAAGCGTTAGGAACTTCGTTATTGTGTCTCTAAAGAAAGTTTCCACGGTATGTTTCGTTTGTGAGCCAGAACAGGGTTGCGAAACAACCTGCGGTGGACTGATGGACTGCCACGTGTTGAAGAGGTGAGTGATGGAGCTTAGATGGGCTAGTACAGAAATATACATTTCATAGTAATACAATCGTTAATATAATACATCTATATCAATCAAGATGATCGATTTTGAAGTCGTATTTTTTAAAGATTAATTAAAATAACAATTGTATGATTGAGTGCGCTGTTGGCAAAAGGGTTCAGCCGCTAGTTAGCGATCCTGGGGTTTTGATCCATCTTATTGAGCCGGGGGATTGAGTTCGCTTCCCAAACCACGGCAGATATTTGTGGGTTCAGCATAAGTATTTATTCCATGTCTGGGTATATTATAAGTCTATATTTATATTTGTGTAACACTAGCTGTTGCCCGCAGCTTTGCTCGCGCAGTAATCGAATATCCAAAAAGCAATAAATGCATTTTTATTAACTTCCAAACTAATTTTATATTCAATCTATATCCCTATTATCCCCTGATTAGTTACCTTATTAAGGCTCTGTCTAATTTGAGAACGACGTGGGAAAAATGCTTTTTAATAGTTTTTCTAATAAAAACCATCTGACAAAGAAAACAGAAAACTTGTCGTCTTATATTGCAATCACCGGAAGTCAATTAGTACTCGCTCTGTTCATTACTAATATATCGAGATTTATGCCGGAACAGCGCATCGAGTTATAGAGTAATTAAATTTGCATTAATTAAGTATCTTTCCGCGTCGTGGTATTATAATTTATTTAACTCACGTTTAATGAGCAGATTGTTAGTACACAAGCGATGGAATTAGTTATAAATACTGTCTACAATGTCGCCGACAGCTAATGTTGTTCATCTGCATCTGCAAATTACTGCTTCTTGGGCTAATAACTCCACATAGTTTGGAAACCATGAGATTCTTTAGTTTTATCTATACATTTTTTTTATCTCTTTAACTACCGTTCAGAGCGGTAAATATCCAGAAGTAATAGGGAGAAAAGGGCCTTTCAACTTATAATAGTTTTTCTGAACAACTTTCCGTGCTTAAAAGGACTTAAAAGGGAAACTGAATTTATGTAAGTTATAGCACGTTAAATCAACTTTAATAACAACAATTACAACTCTTGTTAAAATAAAAATGGTCTCAATACCATCCAGTCGCAAGCTTAAGAAAAAATTATGTGCTAGTAAAGTTTTTGTTTGAAACAAAACTTGTTTATAATACGAGGATTAAGATTTTTTTGCTATTCATCCTAATTAAACATGGTTTGTTACTGAGTGTTAATTATCTGAATTATAAGTATTGTTTGCATATATACAGTGTATAAAAATAAAATTGTTCATAAAAATAATTTTTCGATTAGATCAGTATACATGGTAGAGTGGAATACTATCCAGACTTCATACAGCTGCGAGGTGATGTCTGTGCCCAGCGTTGGGTCGTTGATGAATTGAGTTCAAATAAGAATATATTATGCTTGATGTATCTAAATTCAGCATAAGATGCGATCCCTAGTACCAGTATTAGTGCGATCACTAGTATTTAGAAATAGGTTCTGCAAAGGCGTAAATAGAGGATTCGTGGTGTCTCTGGTGATGCATATATCCATAGGCGACGGAGACCACTCAGTATGAGGTGGCCTATTTGCGTGTTTGTCATAACTATGCAACAAAATTATTACGGGAGCCATGAGAATTTGGTAGAACTTAATTTAAATAAAATACCAATGTAGTATAAGTCCACTATAAATACCTTTAAAACGGTCGTGTCATCCACGAACACGAAGGGAAAATAATTAATGCTAATAAATTCAGTATTATATCAAATTTAAAGACCTCTACAGACGGCTTTCTTGGGACTTGCAGGTTCTTTTATGGCATAGTTACAGTTCTCCGTTTAAACAGTCACGTGTGGAATTTATAGGTTTTCTTTTTATTACCAGCACTTTGCCTTTAAACCCATGATCGTGTCTGCTTCGTAGAATTGTAAAACTCGATTTGACATAAATACCTGCCGCGTTAGTAAAACTTAAGCTGCTAATATTTTTTCGTTATAAGTTTATTTTTTCCAGACTCCTCAGCTCGAGCGTGTAGATATGTAATAAACTCGTTTTGTTTGTTTAAAATTTTATAGAATGGATATGAGAACACGTATTTAGTACGTGTATAATACTTATCTCTTAGTTTGAACAATATGCTTGCGGGTCTAGCTATAAACTTGGTTCCGCTCTTAGAATTTTATTGAACTACTTATTTTTTTTATATTCCTCTTATACAATAATAACCTCGGTGTTTAAAATATATTTTGTTACAGGTATTTTTATTTTGGGTATAATTTAGATCTGTGTAAATATGTATATAATTTGTTACCAAACGACTGTTTGTTATAAGATTACAATTACCATTAATTCTTAAGATTCTCAATTTGAATCTCAATAATCTTACACTACGCTAAAGCTGTTGTCATAAATAATGTGTAACAGTGCTTTATGTAAGTAATGTTGCAGTGATGTACCTACCAATTTATGTACCTACCCATTGTTTATATAACCCGATAATGTTGTTTTAAGCCATGCTTTCGTTTGTTATTGTTTGTTATTAATGTATAATTATGTCAACAGGGCTCTTCATTATTATTTTTGGTGTACAAACGTCAAACATATTTTAAAATTTGTTACTAATAAATATAGGCAATTATTTATAATTATATAACCATACAGATGTACATTACAATATATGCCATATACATCAGTAAAATGTTATAACAATTTGCTGCATTTTTCTCGCACACTCGATTTAAGGGTCGTTTTCCCGCGTGACAGGAAAAAGACCTTAATTGTTAGTTGTACCTACTGTACTCGTATGTTTTTAAATAAAATGGGTGTTAAATTATTTTATGGTATTATTTTGCCTAAATAACATTTTAGAAAATAATAATAAACTTTATTGCAAATTTCACAAAAAAAAACAAAATACAATACAATAGCAAATCATGGGCAATACGAAACAACCGATGCTATCTCTGATTTGGTATCCTGAGAAGCGCCGTTTTTCAGTTGCTCCTTCATTCCTATGATGTTATGCGGCATTAAATGATCTACATCACAGCCATCTAAAGTTTTGTGGACGATATATTGTCTATGGATATTGAATAATCGATATCGATTACAAACAGTTTAAAAGATGCATTTGCTTTTTAACAATCGACAACATTCATACCAATTAAATAAATAGGTAAATAATATGCAATACAAAAACTCGAAACAAACCTATTGGACTTGTGCCGAATTAAGCCAAGTCTGTTTACTCATGTATTGAAGTAAACGAATGTTGTAAATATAAGAAGGAAAATTTTTACCGTTCCGTAATATGAGAGATGAATATTTACATGTTATTTTACGTAAGGTTTATTCTTTACAATATTTTAATATGCATATAAAAGTCTGTCTGTAATTTTAAAATAACTGCGTTTTCTTTACTCCTTAACAATTATATTGAATTAGCGGACTTTCTATCGCTATAAATCAAACTGCATAGCTACCTACTTAAAAAATATTTTCTACTTTTCAGTTTGGTTTGCAATTAAAGCCCGTTTTTATGTTTTTAAAGCCATAATAATTTTAAACTAGCCGTGGCTAATACAGATTATATTTTGTAACTATGTAGTTTGAAATTATTATCTACGCGGGTGATACCGTAGGGCTCACCTAGTCTTGTAATGTATCGAATTTTAAATATTAAAGTAAAGAAAAAACAGTAAGCACGTACACGAACTGTTTTATTAATATATTACGTAATTAAAATAGTCAATATTGCCAGGAAATATCTTAAACCCCAACATAATAATAACAAGTAGGTAACATCCAAGAAAAGCGAAGCAACTTTGGCCCGGTAGTATAAAAGATGGCTACGTCATTGCTCTAATGGGATGGCAATGAATTTAAATATTTGTTTATTTCTATTAGTACTGCGTGGTCATCGAATTACTATGAATGATTAATAAATTGTTGATATTTTACTTGACGCTTATCAACAAAACGAGAAGCGTTGTCAGATTCAGTGAGCCGGTAGCGATTAAATGGCCTTTAGTGAAAATTTTCCAGCACATACCAGTTACATGGTCCTTAATAAAAAGAATCCTGTAGCCTCCTTAACTGATTCATTCAGTATTATTATTATTGCTATTTAGATTTTATTTTTTTTATTCAAATTTTACAAAAATTCTTACAAAGTATCTTTTAAAAGGGTGCAGACATAAACTCATGGAACAGACATATATTTTTTGAATGAACTATAGATTCCTGTATCTATCCAAAATAATAGAACTTACGAACAGTGGCGGTGCGGTCGGCAACCTATGATGGCCTCGTGAGTTCGGGGCTCTCGCAAAAAGTCTTACATATAAGTACCGAGGTATTTTTTATCTTGTAACTTTTTATATATATTGTGTGCTTCGTGTTATGGTCCGTTTACATTTTCTTGTTTTTTCTCTCACCTAGAAAAATATTATCTTCCTTTGGTACTGTCTAAGACATTTCCCTGTACATCCGTCAGATTGGTTACTAGAGAATGCTTTTTAGCTTTAAACCCGTCTTTTCTGCCTCAAATTTTTTATTGGGTTCTATAAAGATTAAATAAATAAAACGTTTGATCAAATTAAAATTTTCTACCCGACTAGAAAATATAACAGTTTACTTAAGAGTCCGTAACTAACAACAACAGTAATTGTAACAAACAGTCTTTATTACGATTTTTTTTTTAAATAAAGACCAATTTTAGCCATTTATCCGCGGCTAAACTTAATTTTAATCGCTTGAAGGTGAAATCATTTACCCAAAATAACATTATGTCGAAATTACCCAACTAGCAAATGTTATATTAATATTCACACATTTGGATATCACGTTATAATTTTTTTTAGAGATCTATTTCAAGGATCTTTTTTAAATTGAGGTATTGTCTTTGTTTTTATTTGCACCCGTAGAAAAACTGAGCTCTGAATCCAAATAGCTTACATCGCTCAGGAACTGAACTGGACTTATAAAAATAAACTGATTTTAAATATTATCCTTTGCACCCCGCGGCTCTCCACTGTGGTCCTACATTACGTGTGACCTTCGTTCGTTTTAAACCGAAACAAGTTTTCGATCTGACTTCTTTTCAATGATCGGAACCACTGCAGACAGAACGGTCGCGATCCGTCAATCTAACCTTATACTCGTATTTACATTTAAAAAATATGAATTATATACAATTTGCTGTTTTTATCTTCGTGTCTCTGGCTTTTAAAACAGTTTTTTGTGCAAACAACTTCACGCCATCTGTACAATGCTCGAGTAAGTACAACTTTAATATTACTTGGCAATTGCAAGTAAGTTATAGAAGTTATGAACACGACGTTCGTTCATGATCGGTACCAAATGTTGAATAAATGGTAATTACTTCGAAAGCGGAGTTTTAATTGTGTAACAACTATATTAAATAGACATACAGATAGTGTTCTTGCCGTCGGTAGTAACCTGTGTCCGATATAAATTAAAGCTGAAGCTCCATTTAATGCCAGTCGTCACATGTTCATGTTTGCTCGTAGAGACCTATCTGCAAATGGATCCCACATACTACCCGCTGTGATATGCGTGAAAATATTTTTCAGCATAATAAAGAAAATCTACCGAAGATCTCAATATTAATTGATAAATGTTAATATCTATGTGCCAGTATATGCCTACACCATCCTTGGTAACGAAAAATGTATACGTAATCATGTACAAATGTTAATAAATATGTATAAATGGAACCATTGTTATTTAGCCGTATGCCAATGACATTTTGTGTTTGTACTATGTCTGGCTATTGTAATATTATATCAATTCTAGAACTAAAAAAGTTATCGTCATAAAATCTGAAATTATTGAGATGACAGACAGTAATTACAGGGAATTATAACTGCGGTCAATAATAATTATTAACCATTGTTTTTAATACTTGTTTAACTTTGTCCACGCTCTTTGTTTGATTCATTTTATTTTTTCTTTGTCTTTACGTAGGTAACTAAATAAATTTTACAAATGTTCTGTTTTATATCTGAAGCTGATTTTGATGAGTGGGAAATTATATTAAATTAGAATGAAACATAATTACTTACGCTGCATGTGATGTATATGTTTGACGTCACTATCTTTACGGGCGACCTTCGAGTTACGGGTTTACTTGGTCACATAGTACTTAAGTATATGGATCATAAATCCAAATCTCCGACAAGCCAATATTCTGACTCTTAATATTGTAAATGTATATTTCTAACGTATTCTTTTAAAATGTTCCAACCAACTGCAAACAGGATTTCTTTAGGCATGCGCAAAAACGATTTTAGGATTCATCTGACACTGTTATCTTTTAATCTAAAAATATGGCAGTTTGAGGCGTGTTACTAAAAAACGACATGGAAGTCAATTAAGTATTTGAAACATTTGAGTTTGTGTTAATGTGTTTATATGAGTGTGATCCAGAAAATCGCACAAAGTACATAGCGATTTCACTGTCATTGGACACAATCAGTGCGAAATCAATGTAGGTATAGAATGTTAAAAGTGAGTATTTTCTTATGAATTACAGATATGGACTTCGATAATCTTCGCGAGAGAGTGCAAGTGATACCCTGCGGTAACACAAAATGCAAATTACAACAGGGCACAAACGTCACCGTCATCTTCAAATTTCGACCTAGTACGTAACCCTTTACTTTAACCCTCAGTGACCCTAGCACGAACTTCTAGCGACAAAGCATTCGTACGGTAAATGGTAAAAAAATGTATGAGAAATGTACAGCGCCCCTATCGTGCGTAAAAGGAACTAATTTTGCGAGCACGAACCATACTTCCGATTTTCTAGCGTC
>DWUN01003871.1:0-11460 GCA_018249975.1 Passova gellias
CTGTGCCGGTCGGAGTGGGGGGTGTTAGGTTTTTTTTTCGTTACGGAATTTCTTGATTCGGTCGCCGCGCTCAAAGCTCCCGAAAAAGCTATGCAATACCTTAAAAACAGTATTAAATAGTCATAAAAGGCTTTGTCTTTCAAATATAATGAAAAACTATTCCCGAGTACAGTACAGTAATGTCAGTATCATTAAATAACTCCTGTGGAGATAGGAGTAACAGGAGTTCAGTTGAAATTTTGAACAAATCACTGTAGTTTTTTTTCGTACTAACGAATACATTATATTTTATAGTGATCCACTTTATGTAATAATCTCTTTTGGAATGACTTTTATTCAGGGTTTGTTTATCTGTAAGATATTTTATTATGATTGCTTAGATATTTGCGATACAGACATAGAGAGTCTATCGTGGGAATTGAAACCACAATCGACGTCAGAAACGGCTGAGCGCTACACAAAATATTTCACTTTATATTCCTCCATCTTTTGATCCGGTCACAAAAGGTTATATTCCGTTCTAGCGTCTGGCCGCGGTTCTACTTGCGGAACTTTTGGATCTTATTTTGGTATATGAAACAGTGTTAATAAACAGTGATTGTAGTATCTTTTTGCTAGTTTAACACGATTTAATACTATAAAGTGAGACTAACTCTGACACTTAAATATTTCTGTGCGGTTTAGTAAAAATCATCTTCCAACATTCATTATACTTGTTGAAAACTTAATGCACTAATTATGGTGGAAATATATTCAATGTACGATCTCGGTTCCATACACTGTTTTATTACATTTGGTATTCCCATGACTTGTCGTGTCTCGGCGACCTCATTTGCAAGTTATTGTTTCACAATACAGACCGGTTGGTACTATTTGCCCTTTACTACCTCCGGCCCGTCTGTATCTTTTAGTTTGTTAGGCCCAACCGTAGAAAGTTTGTTAAGCAAACTTGTCAATATTGTTAGAAGTTGAGACTGACCGGCCAGTGTTGAAATGTGGCCTGGGGGAGGCGATATAAGAAATTTGTTTCACGACTGCGTATGGAAAAAGCGTTTCCATGTCCTTCTTATGTTTGTGACCCCACAAAACTTTGCAAATTATCGTAGCAAAACTTATTGACTATATATAAAAGGATGTCCAAAGAAAATCGGAGCGAAATAGAACGGAAAAAGAATTTACAAATAATTTTACAAGATTTAATTTTCCTTGCGCTTCTCTCAACTTAGCGTCGATTAAATGGACATTAGTTAGTCGGATGGAAGAATCAATCAGTTAAACTGTGTATACCAATTACCTACGCATATTGATTGATTAGAATTTCGTTTAAGTAATCACGTGTGTGGAAAAGACCTAATGTATCTCCGCTGATGGTAAAATTTATTAGATTAGAAAACCTATGAAATATAAATTTCACAGCAAACTACACATCGATAAGTAACACGGCAAACTAAACATGGACAATCTGTAACCTTTCATAACATATAATTGGTCATATTAACATTGAAACACATATAAAGCTTCTCGACCTAAATTCCGTTTGAGGCCTAGATTATTTTATGAAAACACATTGAAAAAGTCTCGCAACGTTTTAATCAGGTCTCGATGGAAAAAAAAGTTATTTAGCGGCACTCGCTTTGCTGAGGTTAACTCACTCTTACAGGTACCTTTTACTGGTTAACTTTTAATAGATTTCAAGAAAATATTGAAACATGGAAACATTGGTAACAGAATCCTGTGCAACGTTGAATAATGTTTAATGACTTCATCTTTCTTTATAAACTACTAGACGAGCCCGCGCTTTCAATGTAGACAACATGTAAGAAAATAAACCTTTACAAAACGTACACATTGCGCAGTGAGGTAATTTAAAATGTATACGAAGTTCCACGTAAAAATATTGTGTTGAAAATCAAAAATGACGTAACGAGGCTAATTCCTACGGCGGTCCACTAGAGCACGTTCGTTCCATCGCCGACAAAGCTGAGATGATTGTCGCTTTGCAGCAACTTCGCTTTAGTGTCGCTTGTCGAGATCTCAGAGATTGTGTAACGCGGCGATAGGTGAGGTGGCGGGCCATTTGTACTTATGGATTGTTCCCAAAAATATTTAAAAAGACTGTACAAAGAAGATGCAGTAGCATGACATAAAAATAATGAGTCGTCTGAACGATTGACATTGAAAATACAACTGCCCTTGTAATGATCACTATCTCCTGTCTCCTAAAGCGCAGATAACAATAGTAAAATTGACAATATTTTTGACTATTGACAAACTATTAGTGATACTGACAATGTTTAATCGCAGTAAAAAATGTCAAATGCAGGTAAATAATTTTTAATCAAAACCTAAGTCGTAAACTAAGAACAATAAATTAAAGAAAAGCATTGCATCATTTAAAACGAACAACAAACGAATTATATACACCTTCTAAATAAAATATCGTTATCAATCACTATAAAATATAATGATACAAAGACAGAATGTTGTCTGTACTTCGACATTTGTTTCCTCGTCGACACCTGTCATTTTATACAGGTGTTTGTTGTACGTGTTTATTCCTAAACTCTTTGAAACAGATTAACGCGTGAACCAATACCGCCCGAGAGGCGATCTCTCCACCAGCACGAGGGCCCTCGAGGCGCCTTCAGAAGGCAAACGAGGAACGTTTTAGACTTCAATAACATGCCAACGGGGCCAAGGCTAAACATTTTCATAACACACTCTGTATACATTGTTTCCAATTTTTTTTTTTGTGTACATTTCTCTATTCACCTTTCCCATGTTTGTCATGACTGAGGGTCATGATTGTTTGACAAATATTTCTGAATCAATTTTCGCATCAAATATTTTAATTGTGACGAGAAAATTTTGCGCGGTAAATGTAAAGTTGTAAACAATACGATGGCCGACAATTACAGCGTTTTTAATGATTATACAAAAAGTTTTGCCCCGTCATCCGATTCAAGATATACCATTATTACAATTATCGCAATGTCAATATAAAAGCGTCTTAACAAAAGTAATACAAGAATTTATTGTGACTATTATCAAGGAGCCTTTTAATAAATGAAACAACAGATCACTGATCCACTACGATTCAGTCACTTCAACTGTGGCTTTGATCTTTGTATCAAGGTGTATTGTTCTTAGATAAATAACTATTAGTTACTCTAAAAGCACCTCGTGCGAACGGAGCGAACGAGGTCATTGCGGCCACGTGCCAGTAAATAATTATTGTCCCCTACAATCTTTTACACAGCAAGAAGAATTGTTAAGCAATGGACAGTCTGAATTGGAACAAAGGGTTGTGAAGAATACTGCAAGTTCGCGGAGTCTAACAAACGTTTGCCTCGAATCTTGAGAAAACAGAATCAAAACGCCACTCCGTTGCTCGCGGTTTATTATGCATTTCTTTTTTTTAATGCGTGATCTAAGTATAATGGACGTAGGGAACTTCAATTAGGCGGGCGCTCATACAAAAAATGGGGACACGATATGGAGACTCATAAAGATAAAATCGAGAAAGCGGGCATTCACATTTCACATTTTCGTAGTGTGACAAGTCCTGTTTGGGTCAAAATGCGATTTTTTCCGTCTAAATTCCGTTTGTTTTAAAATTAAAACATGCAAAGGTCACTTATTAAGTACGATAATGAAACAAATACCTACATTTTCTTGATCGGCTTAATCGTTTTTTGTGCGCAAAATATTGAAATCGCTTACAAATATTTCATGGCATGTCACAACAAGCTAAAAGTTTAGGCAAAACATGCCTCGCTTGACATGAAAAGAAGCAAAATCCTCCGTAAACATTACTTAAGGAAAAATACGGAAGCTTTTTGCCGATAATTGACTGTCTGGTTATAAATTGGAAGGAACTTTTACGAGGAAAAGAGCCAAATTTATGGTTCTGTACCGGAGACAAATAATTTTAGTGCTCCGCATTGCGTTCTTGAAGAGTATTTTGCTGCGCGTAGTAAATGTCATACGTGATATGTTATATGAATAAAAATACAAAAATAATAACATATCTAGTAATGGTAATATACAGAAAAATATACAGCAAAAAGTAGTCGTGGCGAATTACGAAATTAAAATCTTCAAATATTTATCATTCAAACATTTAAACATATAACGAAAACTCACTTTTTCTTACGAAAAATGCGTCTAATTATATCATTTTCAAACACTGAATACTCCGTTCATCCTCGAGGACAACAGATACAGCGTACCTACTAAAGGACATAACACTTAATCAGCTTATAAGCCATTAAAAGTCTATAGCACTTTACAGTACTTTAAACAAAACCACAGGTGCTTAACTGAGCCAATAATGCTGACGAGAAACACAACATTGTAAATGGGCAATCATTTCTCGGTTCCAGTCGAAATAGCCTCGTAAAATCCAACATAAAAATTGTTGCCGTTAGCAAAGTTAAAACACAATAAACATAAGGGACCAGAAACATTTGGGCACACCTCACAATAAAAACATCATAAGATCGCCCGAAACATTACGTGGGTGATATGAACGGCGACTATTAAGGCAGAGGTAACTGTTTTATCGTGGCACAGCAACGTGTGATATTAGCTAAGAAACTAATACAGTAGTAATGTCGCAAGTAATGATGAAGCTGATGGCTAAATGATTACTGAAGTGAAACTTCTTTGCGCGCATGAGGGTAAAATTCTTACGGATGAAACGACACGCAAATGTGGGATGTTAAAAACCAAAGACAGCGATTAAGAGACAGTGAGAAAGGGAAGAAGTTCGTGTGAGGGTTACGAAATTTTAATATTTACAAATGACATGTGGCAATCTAATTTGCCACTAGTCTTTTGACGATTTCATAATACTTATACTATTTTTCATAAAATATAAAATACTAGCTGACCTGGCAAACGTTGTTCTGCCATATAAATTATTTTTTATTGCTGCTCCTCTCTCTTATTCATCTTAGCGTGATGTTATATAGCCTAGCGCCTTCCTAGATAAATGAGCTAACACTGAAAGAAGTTTTCAAATCGGACCAATGTTTCCTGAGATTAGCGCGTTCAAACAATCAAACAATCAAACAAACTCTTCAGCTTTATGTTATTAGTATAGATTTTTAATTCTCATAAACGGAATTTAAAAATTTGTTAGCCAAAGAAGTTTCACTTCTGGCATGTGTAGGTACTTTGTACGCACGCATTTTTTTAAATATGCAGGTGCTATAAATAAAATCCAGGTAATCATCACCATACAGCCCACCAAACATTCCTTCTCACTCTCCAATATCTCTGCCAATTTTCGTCTGGCATTCAAAATTATTATTGTCACATTTAAAAAAAATGTCGTTACCTTTGTGGCCTTCTTTTGTATAGAAAACCCATATTTCTGTTCAGCTAAAATAGAATTTTATGAATTGACAGGTATCTAGGATTGTCTACCTTTGTTGTATTAAAACAATACGTTTAATTGTCATCTATAAGAGCCCGCTCTTTCATTGTATAAAGATGTTCAATCAGTGAAACCATTTTAATTTTGTTTTTGTAACAATATCAGCTTTCTTATTGGCCTGTATTTAGAAAATTTGTATTTGTTTCTTTGCGAGCAAATATTGAAATTAAAAGTAAATAATTTGCGGTCCATAGCGAGCTTTGCAGAATACACATACCTAAAGGATGATTACTACTGGCAGCGTTTAACAAATAAAGAATCTTTACATAGTATAAAACAAAGTCGCTTTCCGCTGTAGGTCTCTATCTATGATTAGATCTTTAAAACTACGCAACAGATTTTGATGCGGTTTATTTTATTTAAGAAATAGAGTGATTCAAGAGGAAGGTGTATATGTACAATAACGTGCATTATATAGAAGAGAAGTACTGTTATAATTTATATGGCAGAACAACGTTTGCTGGGTCAGCTAGTGACGATATAAATTGTTAAGCGTATCGTATTTAAGTTGTAGTAAATGAATAATTTTGATTATCATATAAATTTTGACAACGACCATTATTCTTAATACGCCTCGCACTCTCTAGTTTCTTTCTTACTGTAATTTTTATGTCTGTCTTTCGTTAGTGCATTTTTCTTTTCTTAAATTATTTATTTCATTCTCTAATAAATATATTGGACAGTTGACAAAGTGTGAGTGGACCTTAAAGAACAATGTATTTAATTACCTGTATCTTCTGTATATGATATGTTTTGGTCATTTTGCTTTGATAGCTTTGTTACTCATTGGAACTGGAATAGCGACTATCGTATATCGCTTACACGCTGTCGATGAGACGTTCAAGCGAGCCGCGCTAAAATATTTAAAATCCGTAAGCAAACTACTTAACATTACGATAGTGCGGCCGGACGCCAGTTTTTAATTAAAAACGATATTTTAGTATAAAAGTGTCATATCGTGAAGGAGGTTTCGTAATATCGTCCGCTTTGTGTACACAGGGCTCTTTGAACTGTGTACCCGAGACGCTTCAGTGGCTTTTCAGTTTAATATTGGCAGGCTAATTTCATATTACATAATGTAACTACCAGCATTTGTTCCACTAATGGTTACAAACAAGCGACGTAGTGTGTAGCGGCCTTAAAAAAAAAAAAAAACTTTAGACCGCTTTATAATCATGTGTCGCGTACAAATGTTATAAATCACCAAATTCAGTTAAATATATGGATGTATTTATGTCTTGATGTATGTGCAATGCCAGAGTCGTGGTTTTATGTTTATTTTGAATCTTACATGTGTGACAGTTTTCACGAATTATTTCAGCAATAATACATATATACTGTAGTTTTACTTTCATCTCTTGAATTTGTACGCCGTTAAAGGCAAAATATGGTTTGGACTAATAATCTTGTAACATCTTTATATGTACTCATATTTGTGGCAAATAAACGTGTTTGTCTTTGTCTTTATAGACGATCATTTTTCACTTCATCCAATACATTTACATTTGATACCTACACGTGCAATAACAGTATTTTTTAGTGTTAATAAGGGTGATTATAGTCACTCGATATTATTTTCATTATCAATTTCGAATGTTCGTAACTTTTTCTTTTTAATGTTACAGGTAAGTCTCGACCACTCGATGACACAGCCAAGGAGGACCCATGTCTTACTGGTAGGCCTCTTGTTTTATGTATTAAATTTCTTGTTAACATAGTACATCATAACACTGCAAATATACATATGTCAGAACCGCGATTAATGTATCAAAAACTATTGAAATGCTCCTGCATTACAACATAATATGATGGCATGAATTAAAGTACCTACAGAAATCCAACAGCCAACTAATGATAAGTGACTAACAACAATAAACGACACAATTAATTATTAATAGAAAATAACAAATAAATGTCAAGCAAATTTACGCCGCAACTGACCGTCGACTATGTTTTCGGCCGATTTAAATTGTTTTTACGAAAACAAAAAAATACGACAAAGAATTCCAATTTCAAATATTTACGCGAACAGAGCGAGTAATGTTTGCAGGGAAAACGTCTTAGAATAAATTCGGCAATTTTCACGGGACAATCTGGAACATAAGGAATCTGTCTCATACGGTACGACAACGATCGTCTTGCTTAAAGTGACCACAATAATGATAACTCAGCAAAGAGCTTTCCAGATTCCCTTTCTCTAAGGCCGTTAAGACCAATGTTGCGAACAGCCAGCCTTAAGTATAGAGAATTTAGTGTCATCGGCAAGAAAAGCAAAAAGATTGAAATCTGATAGGATACCACAGTCGTTTCCATATAAGAATGCCAACTTAAAATAAGTAAAAATACAATACATTAGTAAGTAATATTAGTCCACAATCACCTCCTGAATGACTTATTCAAATCTCTTATTATCAAAACTGACCAATATTCATAAGAAAGAGTTTTTAAGTCTCTATTCTGTCATTAACAGATCAACGTCGACTATATTTGAATGAGAATTCCTTAAGTAACATGAGCTCTTGAAGAAGTGTTAATGCGTGCAATGCCTAAGTAAAAAGAACAATATAACCATTTTATGTAGCTTTCGTTTAAATACCTAAGCCATAATGACGCTAATGGATCGTTTATCGCGTATCGTCAGCTATGCTCTGTGGTGGAAGTCAGCTAATATAAATTTCATGAGGGAGTTATCTGCGAGTTGTTGTTTTATTATTAAAAGAAGATTGTTTAGACGTGATTCATATTAGAAGTTCATGTACTGTCACACCGTTGGTAACATCAATGTACTCAATCGTTTGTTCGACGACTTGTTCCCTAGTATCATAATGGTAGGTGTTTATAGAAATTACATTAATGTAATTTGATGGGAATTTGTGATAACAATATATATATTGCAGACGTTTTGAAAGTATAATGTAGAGCATTTACCTGAAAGTAAAGCGTGGTGCTATTGGATTTCAATAAACGATTCATTCATATTAAATTTGACATCGAAGAGAACATTGAAACGAATTTACAATATTCAATTCTTTGGTACGGAACGGTGTGAACATTTCACCGTGGATATTCTGAAGTTTTCTATTATTAAAAGCTGACTTGAAAGCTACCCCGTAATTCGACTCTTGCGAGACAAGCCTGAACCCGTAACACAGCTTATTCAAATCAGTTTAATAATTAACAGTACCTCATAACCGAGTGAGTGAACTAATGAAGGAGATCATTAGTTAAATCTCGTGTAATAATCACGCGTAATTACGATGGGATTAGTACGTCAGAAATTATAGCAATTATATTTGACAATGCTCCGGGTGAAAATTTGATTTCTAATAAGGAAGGTTCATATAGATAATATACCGTCTTGACTAGTATAGATCGCGGGCTTTTACGCAATATTGATAATAAAGTAAATCTGTTTCGTTTAATGACTTTTTTGAAAGATAATATTCATTGAATTAATTACGTAATAATACGTTTAGTCTTACAGCAATTATTCTAATAATAATAAAAACCCACACAATATGAATAAAAGATTTACTGTTTTAGTCTTTCGAATAAACACGCGTGTTGTATAATCTCATTAGAAATTTAATCAAAAGCTTCGTTTTGTCCATTCATCGGTTTTTTTAAGTCACTTCTAGACAGACCTCGTTTGATTGGGGCCATATTAATGTTTAATTAAGATAGTAAAACTATTAGAACGATAAAAATGTTAATTTATTTAAGCGATTAGTCAATATTCTATTATATAGGACTCGAAGTTTATAGTGTAACCCTACTTTTACAGATCATTTTCAAATAAGTTTAAATCTTTTACAAATAAGTTGTAAGTCACACGATAATATCCAACATAAACGTATCTAGTTTCAATTTGCCGGACAACCGTCGCCCTCAGCAATTTTTCCGTACGAATGGAAGACGAGAAATTATTGCTAGTTCCTATTGTGGTTCGATCCAATCAATTTTACAACCGAAGGTTCAGCGTTTCTATTATACTCGCACTTGGAGTTTGCTGAAAGTATAAAAGGTCGTTTGGCTCATAATTTACGTTTTCGAGAATTTTCTGTAATACTCTCTATAATTAGGCAGCCAGATTTCCAGTAGGTGCAAATAAAACATTGCACGCAAGTGTTCAGCCTGTGTTTCTGTCCAATACGTACACATGATAATAATTTTGTAAGCTATGTAAGCTATTTCTAAAATCACCCCAAAAGGACAAAAGAAAAAGAATTGTGAATCTCCTTCTTTTTTGAAGTCGGTTAAAAATAAGATCGTTACATGTGTGTTCTCAAGAATCTGAAGCATAATTCTAAGTATATCGTTTTGAAAAGCGGTCTGCGACTCGCGTTTTTACTTTACACAACCACTTGCCAGGACCATAATCGTTCCAATGGTAACGAAACTCGCATGCTACTAGTATATATCCGTTATACGTAAGTTATGTTATATAAAACGTCGATTGTCCCCGATAGCATTTAACGAAGTTTCCCTATAGCACTTTGTCGAAGTTTTCTCCAACTCCTCAAGTTATATTTTCTTTCAGTTCGTGTCGTCGTTACCGAGGATCGTGACTGCCCTGATTAATTCATTCGAGTGGATAGAGCGCCATTGTTTTCCCTTTTTATTTTTATTAACTCGCCCGACGACGGTATTGGGAGCGACAAGCTATGGACAGCACGATAACGAGATTGAAGAATCTGTTTGCTGTACTGTCAAAATTTCAATTTTTTTTCAGTCTTTCTTTTATTGTTCAATACAAGTCTAATCTTCTAACGAGAAAGATTAAAGCCACCGCAGTCCACCACGCTGGCCAAGAGTAACAGCAATTATGAAGAAACAGGATAGTTCACTGGTACCGGCAAAGCTATAGCAAATGATGTTTAGTTTTAATAAGACGGATAGTACAATTTTTAAGCCGGAAATGCTTGCCAGGATTTAAGCCTCAGATCCACGTTTAGGTAGGAGAAAATATGTACTACTGGGCTGTCATCTTGATTTGTATGAGAAAGATATATGTAGAAAAAATTAATAATTTCGTTTTTTTAGGAAGCGATAATAATGATCAACGATTGGTCGGTAGCGAAGTTGCTCTCATTGGGTAGAACAAGTGCCGTAACTTTATTTGGCTGTATTAATTATTTCGTGATATATCGTATCGTAATAATGAAGCTCTATTGTATTCCGCAAGAACGTGAATAGGCCCAACTTTATTCCTGTTTCATCATTGCATTATTAAACAAGCTTTTTCATCTCTATGCCTAACAAATTCATGCAAAAATAAACTTTCACTATTACACGTTACGGGCGAAATTTGAAAAAAGCCTTATGACTTGTTTATTTTTAAAAGCGCGTTTCTGTTTTCGAAACAAACGTAACGCAATGGATGTGTTCAGAAAATTAGATATTGATGCAAATGTAACTTTGTGTTTGAATTGAACGAAATATAGTCTTCCTCCTTGAAATTAACTATTTATTCTAATACTCTTAACGTATGATATTTATTGTAAACAACTTCGAAATATTGAGTTACAAATAGACTATTATCGTTATTGTGTTCCAATATGTGTACAGGTCTTGCCGATTCAAATGTGAAAGTAAAACATTTCATCTGATCGCTAAGCACACAAAGCTTGAATGGGATTATTTTAATAGGGGCACGAGTGAAATATTTGCTTTTGTTATTTTTGACAAAGTCCGATTGATTGAGCGGAAGAAAGCGATTGTAACCAGACCACCTTTGTGACGCGCCGCTTGTGACTGACATTGGAAAACAGGGGAAAAGATCGTCAAACGCGCGGGCACTCACGCAGAGAGGTTCCGTAGATGTACTACGTGTATATACATACGTTTGTAAAGGGCAATGATTTGCGTACAGGAATATACATTTATCAAAAAATATTTTTGAATTTTGTTAAATTGTAAACATTTAGTAGGTATATACATTACTAGTTGACCCGGCAAACGTTCTGCCATATAAATTATAACAGTATTTCCCTACTATTTAATGGGTGTTATTATAC
>DWUN01003872.1:0-11458 GCA_018249975.1 Passova gellias
TGGTATATATATGAAAGCTTTACAATCATTACAATGATGCATAAGGAAATTTGGTATGGATGCGGCACTCGAATAATGTTTAAGTAGTATCTACCCCGTACGAAATTGCGGTTACAGCCATCCCGCCTTATAGCAACCATACCGCGACCTTATTACGCTAAAAGCAGATTGGTACTTTAAATTTTAATACATTCACTTCTTGTTCCCACAGCTATAATAAGATCTTCGCCCAAGTAGCGCGTAAAATTTGTTCAGTGCGCTTTCCACTGATACTTCCTTTTCCTTGTTATTAAAAAGTAACCAACCGTTTTTATAGCAGAATATTTCTCGCACTGCACAATCAATGTTGAATTTCGAATGCAAAATTCGAATGTAGTAAAAAGCAAAAACCGACAAAAAGTTTCGTACTCGTATTTTTATCACCGTTTGTATTTTGCAATCTATGCTAGTGCAGCTTTATATAAATCGTCTAGTAAAAATGGTCCTTGCGGGAACGTAGCTTAAACAAGCCATGGATGTTTATGTTCGATATTAACGAAAGTATTGCAACAAGCACTCGTTTACGCTTCTGTTGTTTCCTACCTGTTGCGTTCAATCGTCCGTGTCATGATTTAATACAACAAATCAATAATTTAAACCGTATCGGAAAAATTGGGCATATCTCTCTATGTAACAAGCAAATGGCTTGTTCAATTTCTATTATCTCATATAATAGTATCTTTATGAGTCGTCTTTTCCTTAACCAATCTCAATTCGCAGCTACCCCGAAGTCTTGACGGTAGTGTTTTTATCAAGCGCCCGTATGAATATGGTGCCCTCTCGTTCGTTGAAATGCGGCGAATCGTTCCCGTGAATAAAGGAACACCCTATCTCCCATCCATGCTTATGCTCTTTCAGTTCTTACTGAAAATTCCAGCGTTGACATTATAAAGTTTTGTGGAGTTCATACGTTAATTTGCTTCCGTGGAACTTGGCGAAATGACAATTTACACTGTCGTTAAATTAAAGAGGACCTCGACATCGGTGCCAAAAATTTCCTACTTTATTATATTACACACTTGGCATTTTCTCTTATGTGAATATGTTATACAGTAAATTAATTGTTGTTTATGACATTATATATGATTTTATAAGTTACACGTGGTTACACGTACACACGTTCGTTATTTCGAAATTATAACGAAAACATCAATAAAGTGTATATTACGTTCAAGGAAAATAAAATAAACACATTTTAGGTGCAGCCTTAAATGGTACCGAGGTAGTTGTGAAAGCAATATAGAAAATCAACCGCATTGGCGCCGGCAACGGAGCAAAAGGGCCGATAAAAGGAAATCGTTGACGCGTAGCTAATTGAATGGTATCGTACTTATTAAATATGCAGATATACTTTCAACTGAAGCTCTCTATTTCATTAAAACTTCTAGATTTACAACCATAATGATTTTATTAGGCGAGAATTTTATTTTGCAATAGCTCCTAAGAAATGAGAGATTAATTCGAGGTCAAACGCAATTGCCTATTTTGGAATTAAAAACAAATAGTAAAACAATGGTACTTACTTTCTAGGCAGCAATATTGATGTAAAAATGATCTTCACCCTCGTGTGCACCGAATTGGTGGCGAAAAGATACCGGCAGCGGCGGTGCGGCGGATAGATGCCGGGATAGCCGGGACTCGCGAGCACGCAAGCTCCTGGTCCCCGGCAAGATACGTCTTGGTATAACCAGTCGCAATCTGTGCACAATTGTTACTATATTAAAGTTTATCTGCAAATATTATTTCTTTAAAATATTATTTTTGACCCATTCTAAATACACACGGGCACATGTATGTACCTGTGTATATGCATATGATTAGTTGAAACTATTATCGTAATATCGAGACTACTTTGTATGTATACTAACTTTATATGTAAGTTTACCACATATCGATTAGAAGTTAGAACTAGACTAGACGTCGGCAACCGTCCACAATAATTATTCCTTATTGATGACTGACAGCAAAATTGTTATACTAGTAATCGTAGTCAAACAATGAAAGTGTCATAAAGTAACTTTGTGCACATCAAAAATGGGTAATTTATAAAATTGTAAAAAGATATGAAGTTAAGGAACCTATTTATGAATTCTAATTGGTAAATCAATATACTCTTGTCCTCTTAACATATTCCTAGAGGTAGTTTTTACTGTACAAGGGGACCTTGATAGCAGCTTAATTTAACGTGGAAAGCTTTCAGAGGACATCTAAATGAAGTAAAATGTGTGAGAAATGCACCCTTTCAACTCAGTGAAAATATTTTTTCCATATTCTCGAGGCAGCGAGGTTGTCATATCATCATGTGTAACTTCAGTTCTCCTGTCGCTCCCTACAGATAAAATGCTGGAAGAATTTTCTTGCTGGATCTCTCATTACGAAGGAGAATAAAATTCAGCCACGACGTCGATGCGATGGAGCAAAAGAATATCGGAAAATATTATGAGCATTTTTTAAAAACGATATAATAAAAATATACTTAAAAAGATTGTCCAAAGAATCCCATTCAACTTCCACGTAAGATACCGAACGCATTCGAGGAATAAATAATGAATACATATGAGATACATTGTAAATATTCTACACACATAATTGACATTTTTACTATGCATGTCGCTTGAACATTGATATGAGAAATCTTATACATATATGACAAGTATTACTGTTTTCCAAAGTTAAACAATAATAATAAAATGTTAGACTAACTGTACACGCGGGCATCATGGCCCAAAATACGCCTGTACCTGATAACGATCAGCTGTCCAGTTATCATCGTACATAACCTGTAAAATTCTTAATACTGCACTGGTAGAGATAAAATAAGTTGAATATATTACGCTCCCACCGAATATAAATATAAGAGTAGGTAAATGAATAAGTATACGTGCTACGTCTATAAGTAAGGCTGTGACGAGGGTCGCACCTTTGTCCTCTACACTTGCGTTGTTATGAAAAAAAAACCTTTTGAAGGCAATAAATAGCGTTCCGCTTATATGCACACGCGTATATCTTCAGGTTGTAAAAACGTCTTGTTGTATACATTTCTATACGACCATGTCTAATCAATAAGGTAAATGGTATCTACGCAATAAGAAATAGGCGTAAGATATCTAGTTTTAAGTTCATAAACGACTCTATGAATAATTATATAAATTTCAGGAAGAATAAGTATATTCTGATATCTTTTATATATTTGTTATGGACATGAATTTCCAAGCTTGAATCGCATGGCGTTTGGTACACGTTCATTTAGTATCGTAACAATGACGAAGATGAAAATTATTGTCTTTTTGTCCAATGCCACTGACAGAAATAATCATTATTTAAAATCTTTTCCCTTGTTTTACAAATAAATCAGTTCCCACCTCGTAAGTACAAACATTTTTATTTATAAAAAGTAATGTAGATGTTCAGCTTTAAAAAGCGTACCCCTTGCGGCTTTGACCTCATTTTACACTTCTTTTCTTTTCACATGAAAATCAAGAACCCTCCACGATTCGACACAAAATTCTCGGAATTGTAGTATTCGCAACGGAAAATAGACATAATATAGCGTTCTTTGGGAAAGTTCTAAAACTACAAAATACATGATCTATTATAACATGGTCTCTCGGTGTAGTGTTTAGAGAACTTGGCTGTTGAACCGCAGATCATGGGTTCGAGTTCCACCCAGCACAAACATTTGTATGATGAGCACATTTGTTTGTTATGTGTCTGGGTGTTATAAAAATCTGTATAAGTACCTATTATATTGAATATATGTAATATGTATTCTAATCAGCTGTCCGATCATCATAACACAGGCATTTACTCATAGTTGCCTAATTTCATGTGGCGTGTGTGGAATGCTCTCATTATTATTATTAATAATTGAATATCTTCTGTTATATAAGATTCAGAACATTCATGTTCTTCGATGCAAGTTAATATAATTGTATCAATTGATTTGGTATTTAATAGGTGTTGGGCACTTAAAAAATTGTTAACTCTCAATAAAGGTTTGCAGGGATTAACGTACCTGTGTGTGGAATTCTTGAGCCGCCGCGTGGATGAAAACCCACCCCTTGAGTGTTGCTAAGAGAAGTGAAGCTGAAGAATGCGAGAAACTGAGACCTCACTGTTTTCTCTGTTATTCTATTAAAAAGAACACAATTAAATAAGCGTGACAAGCTGTTTGCGTTCAAATATCCAGTGTTAGTTTTAATAACAAATGTTTGTGTGGAGAACATGAATAATAAAAAATTACTTAACAAAATTAGCTTCAATAAAATAAATTGCATACGTAACCTCTAAAGGACAAACTAAAGATAAACTTTTTACTCTAACTTTAATACTTTCAGCAAGCTCCAAATCTATCAACCTTCTAAATTCAAAAACTGAAACCTCCGTCTTTTGTTTTTTCTTACCTTATTGTGAATTTACTATTTGCAATCCGCCTCCACCATTTATTAATACCAATAACAATATTTACTAATACCTATAGACATATGCAATTTCCAATTTACAGGGCGCATGGATTTTGAAACCATACGAACAGAACACACGTATTTGGCGGCGATTTACGAATTTTTACAGCACAACGTGCACCGTGAGTTCACAACGGCGTTTGTAAACGCTCCATAAGAGCTACAATTACGGATAGAGCATTACCGGTTCCGACGTGGCGACCTTTTGTGCGCACTCGCTCATCAGCGCGCCACCGGAACTCGCGTTCTGCGTTTCCGAACAGAAATGCTAATGGAGATAAATTTGCAACACCTCCCGCCACTGTTACGCTCCAGTAGCCGGAAATAATGCTCATTCCACCACCAACATTAATGACCGAAAGTGTAATTAATTATTGCCCATTTTGGTCGGATTCGTCGCCACCGCGAAACTACTGCTACAGATTCGCTCTAAAACATGTTGCGTCCATGATCGCATCGAATATTAGGCATCGTTGAAATTAAAATTTGTTAGCTTTGAACGCAGAAATCATAACAGACATTTTGGACGTTTTAGTGGTATTCAACCTAATTGGTAGATATTAAGGGGACCGAAAATTTAAGTCGTTTTCTTACAACGACTAACATTTAAACAATAGGTATATGTATGGTTTTATTTCAGAATGTAACCATTTTCGGGATCTAAACCTTTTGCCATTACGTATACTCAACCTAAGACATAGCTAAAATATGTCATTATTATAACATCGACGTACCTAGAAACAGACCACAGTATTGCCAAAAAGTCTTGCTACATAGATTTGATGTGGAAAACGTGTGTCATATCATCCACACACATTTTATAACATTGTCGTTCTTACCTAAAATCAAGTGTAGAGGCGCCGTGGTCCGCAAACAATACGACAGGTGGAGAGTAGCGCTCGTTGGCGCCACACAGCCTTGTTTCTGCGACGCCACCTGCGCTGTGCACGGCGCTCGCGCCGCCCAGCTGTAGCCAGCCGCCCACGCAACTAATCGAACAAATTTGTAATTCCATCACATGTTGAATTATAACTGCAATCCATGGTCACATTGAACGCTCCTCGAGTAGTAATTGTTACAGTGCGAATAAAAAATACCGCTATATAAGGAATGAAAACCAGCAGATATTTAAAAGCGTTTACGCATCTTGATATAGGCTAATAAAAGAGCTCAATGACCTCTATCGGTTAAGAGTACTTCATTTAAATATAAAAATCGGAATATAAAAAAATGGGAAGATAACAAGCCTAACTTTCCTCCACTTTGGAAAATGTAGAATACAGGAAAATTACGATTTGTTGGAATTTAACCTCTTACATATTATGTTAGATATATACAATTCAATATAGCGCTTGTAATAACATTGTAACTACAAAATGGTCCGTAAATAAAACAATAATATCACGTACTAAAGCTTATTATCTCACTAGGTGGACCAAAAGAGCTCATTAATGTAAGTGAACCGAAACTGTACAAAGAACATTATTAAATAAACAAACAGCTTTATCGCTGCGATCACGTAGAGGTAATTAACAATGAAGCGCTGCATGAAACTTTATTCAACATTTAATCAGATATGCGATATTTATTCAATTTAATGTGAAAGCGACTGAATTGTTTCATTTCTCTCGAAGTATTCAAAGCATGTGCAGATGGAAGTCGGTATTCCTGTCACCAAAGGCGAAGGTCCAACGCTGTTTCGCTTCAAATATTCAATTTGACGGGACATTGATCACAACTGTCTGTTTTTGACAACATCGGACCCGACGAAGCCTTCTACGCTGCCTATTTATGTTAACGTATTCAAATAAAACGACTTAAATATTTGATCTCGCGTATTCGCTCTTGCGAATAAAGAAATACGAATTTGTACGAACGCAGAAAAATAACTTATCTTGCATACGTTCGTTTTTTCCGTCATCGAGTTCATAAAACTAGTGTCATTAAGATCGCCTTAGTCAGAAATGTATTGGTAATTTATATGTTGAATATAACCAGGCAAGCGAGTTTGAAGATAAATAGATAACAAGTTAATACCGTTCACATAAAAGTGCCCAAAGTATCACAAATTTTCTACAAAAGTGTTTCAGTACTAATGAATTGATATCACCACGCCGGATTTACTCATATTCACATAGTTGTGTACTATACTAATCGGGGTTGTTGTTTGTAACATATATTTCACCTTGTGACGATTCAAATCGTGTAAACACGACGCAATCTGCATAGCATTCCATCCAAATCTACATAACATTCCAATAATTCGCTGTCCAATACGTACTAGATATGGTACACAATGAGAGAACCATAGAACCAACGATTATACCTGTTGAAATATTGTACAGTGAATATCTTTCATATAGTAGCGAATGTCAGCCTTGAAAGCGAACAAATTGTGAATCCTCACTGCGTATTATTTTGTGACATACTGTCATTTCTTTATTTTTTGCATCTTTAATTAAAGTTGTACGGGGTAGTTATTTTAATGGAATTCGCAATACGCTTCTGTTTCAAATGGATGCTAACATATTATATTAACATTTTATAACAACATAACTTAAATTAAGATCCAAGGCTGGCTAAATACGGGTAAGGATACAAATAAATCCCACAATACAATCGTGAAATGAAATGCTGAGGTTTACGTGATGGAATAAAAAGAGCAAGCCTCTTGCGCGATCTTTGAGAGGAAATAAAAAATGAGCTTACCTTGAACCATTAAATCTACCGGCGGAAACAAGCCTGTATAACTGTATTTCTACTCGCTGGCCGGCGTCCGGTTGGAGGAAATACGAACAGGCGCCTGGACCTTCAAATGATGGCGACTTTATCTGTCCAAATGTCTTGCCTGACTTGTTCTTGAGTACGCGCGAGTCAATCGTGATGTTACACACTGAAAATAGATACTTGTTAAGTCTTCAAATCAATAAAAATATACTATCAATGTTCCAAGTTATTGCATGGTGAATGAAAAATGTGAAGACATAAAACATTAAACAAGAAATAAAATTTTGTTTGATTGAAAAAAAAATGTGAATTTCATAAACGCTACGACTTCCTTAAAATATAGTTGTTTTGGCGTTATTTTGGAAACCAGCAAAATTTGCAATTTGTTAATGAATTTCGCTAGACGGCAAAAGCTTTAACGTTTAACAGCGGCCAAAGCTCGCTGATGCTAAACAAACCTGGTCGGTCTGGTGAAAAATTAGATGCTTGATTTGATGGGCATCTAATTCTGGAAATTTGAAATGAGTTTTCAACGAACACTGCTCGCTATTGAAGCCCGCAACTAGGTCGCCGGTCGCCGACTAGCTTCGGAGTCGGAGAAACTTTAAACGTTTGCGTGTCAAAGTTGCCAGGGAATAAATAAAAAGCTTGTCAACTGTTGCCTCGTCCGGGAGCAAAATGAACCGGATAACTCTTGTTGCCGGTTAACATTCATCCGTTAAATGAAATTATTACTTGCGTATTTATTTGGAAATTAACAACGCAATCTTCATTTTTAAATATGTACAATGAAATGTAAAAAATATTGTAAATGAAGCATATTATCAAAACAGGTAATATATGTCATATACAACTGTGTTTTGAATGAATACATACGGTTATGAATATTACTTTTACTGCAAGAGACAAACAAATGTGAGGGTTATACGAGTTTTTAAATTAGGCCGCTTAGATAATTAATAATATGAAATACCCTTGTTATTCATTAAATAGGCAGACGGAAGACAGAAAACTTAGCAGATATATATTTTTTCTAGTAAGTGTGATTTTAAACATTATTAAGTTGTGGTATATTGTGTGCTAAATAAAAAAGTAATAAAACCGCCGATATTTTAAGGTCCACGAGTACTAATATGTATTTGTAAATGACGCTTGTCAATACTATAGTAACATAAAAAATAAAAATATCAAAATCTAAAGAATCTTACATCTGTACAGTTTTTTTATATAAAACATTATACAAATTCAAATAAAAGAAAATTACATATGAATATAAATAATGATAATGATATGATAATAAATTAATGCGTAAAATTTTCATAGAGCTTGATATAATGCATGAATATAAAATGAGTTTGGAGAAACTCGTAATATTGACTGAAGGTTAATAATAAGTCCTTTTCCCAGGTTAAGTAAACATTGGCCGGGCCTCACTCGAGGGACTCCGGAACAAAAACATTTACCTGTTTTGAAATTGTCGCAATGTCCATTCTCGCCCTTTATATTAAAACTTTTAAATATTCTGTTCATAATAAAAACACAGTAAAGATATTATATTGGTGAAATCATGTGCTTAAAATTAACAGTTACATATTTGTATAACTTTCAAGGTTATCTATGTTTGTACAGATAGGGTAGGTACAAGGTACAGTTACTAAGAAGGTTTTGCCAACATTCGTCAATTAAATTTCCGTAAGTTTTCTATCGACTTACATAATGTTAAGAATTACCCAGTGTTAGAACGATAATTAATTACGTTTAAAAATGGTATTATTAATTCTCATGCTTTCAAAAAATTACAACCTGCCCAAATAAATCAACATAAAAAGACTAGTTGCTTGCGCTCGTGCCAATGTGACCAAAGTAAACATTTGTTACTAATCTAAACTTACTATTGGAACAGTACTGTTCAAGCCCGCACTGCGTGCAACGCGTAGGTGCCACATCGCCGCACGGACAGGCGCCGTCGCGCGCACAACACGCGCAATCCTCGCCGCCGCCGCCGGGACACGCGCAGCCGGTGGCCGACTGCGTCCAGAGGTCCACTTGGCCTGGGCCAAATCAAATTCATAAGTGTACTTGCATGAACACACAAATTTTAGTTCAGAAACTACACGAATTTCGTTAAATAAGTAGATTAGTTCCAAGTAGTAATTTTATATGGTTTAAATAAAATAAATACGGACTGGTAACACAATTCAGGATTCAGAAAATCAAAATTTGTTGAAGGAGCTACGCTTAATAACGAAACTGTCCTCACTGCTGCCATCGAGGAAGATAGGCGTCCAGGCGATTTGCGCGGACACAACAACGCACGCGGCGGCGAGAAGCGCCACGGGCTGGCGCATGGTGCGCGCGGGCAGTCACCGCGGCGCTCGCCCCGCGAACCACCCGCGCCGTCTTCTCATTTGACCCCCCAACCTACTCACGACCGCTCCACGAACAAATCACTATCGACAATCGAACACGCCCCGATTCGCATGATTGCACACACTCTAAAATCGTTTTATTGTTATTTCACTACGCAGTTAGTTTATTGAAGTTTTATTGTGAATTCCGTTGATCTGCCCACCAGTTTGTTTCGTTTCAAATGGCTGCTTATATGTATCCTGTAACAAATTCAAATATTTAATTTTTGACCGACTTCAAAAAGGAGGAGGTACTCAATTCGTCTGTATTTTTGTTTTTTTAAAGTCTGTAACTACGTTGTGAAACATGACTTTATTTACATTTTATTAATACATGATAGGTATATTTTATTTAAAGTTCCTATATAATATACGTGAACTTTTCTTTAGCTACGTAAACCCCAGCAGTCTGCAAGCATATGTGAAGTTTCTACTAGCTCCTTATCTGGGACTGCTGCAGACCGTTACATATTCTATGGGATATAGTCAGCTCTCCAACAAATGTACTGCGTACAATTTACTACCTCTGTAACATTAGAAATAGTGAAATATTTATATCTAAAGCTCTATCCAGATATAGAGTTTCAGGCACTCTTTTCTGAACTGATTAAGTACAAACTGAGTTGTTGCAGATATTGCTTAGTATCAAATGCGTCGGTAGAAAACTTTTAAGCACTCAATATAATTTCTACAATCAATAATAACTCTCAGTAAATTTATTTGCAAGGAATATGACACGTCTCAACTTTTCACGAGCTTCTGTATCTACCATAATATATATTTCTAGGCAAGCGTACTTCATCCAAGACTGCACCTCACTTACATCAGGTGAGCTCGCAGTCAAACGCAAGCCTATTACTCAATATAAAAAAATTGAAGTCTGTTTGATCGGACCTTGTAATTTTAAAGCAACATAATTGAGTTGTATTGGATTCGTATACGATATGAATCTTAATATAGCCAATAGAGCCCAGCTGTCGTTGCGTGATATCAATGACTAAATGTTGCTTGATCAGTGGTTCAATTAATGATTATGGCGACCTGTCAGAGTAATTAATGATTCACTTAAGTAAGATTGTCTATATTCAAATAATGTAGTAATTTTCATGGTGATTTCACTGCAGCATCTTGTGGCAAGTTAGAGCAAAATGAATAGTATGAAAATAATTTCAGACATCTATACCTATATAAACGATTTACATATCTACTATTTTCTATTGGGAATGGTTGTACGGTGTAAAAGTTTGGCGCTGAGTTATAGTAAAATGCATAGGTAGCACTAAAGTATTATTCGTTCTCAAATGCCTACCACGCTTACCAACATTCATGTAGGTGGTCCAACCAATTTAAAGGCTAGTCGAATGTGCTGCCTCGCAAACTAGCAACGAGTGTCAACACAATGGAATGGAATACCGGATGGAATACCATAAAAACGTCGAAAAAACAGTGGTAATTTCTCGATGATCGGGGAAGTGAAGCGAGACTCGCGGTACATCTTATAATTGAATATTTTTAATTTACCTATGAAAACTAGCCTTGGTAAATTAAATGTAGTGTCAGGTAATAACTTATATCTTTATTAATATACTAGCTTTGTCCGCGGCTTCGCCCGCATGGAAATTAATGTGTCGCAAAGTTTTTCCGGCGTAAATAACGACCCCGCGCGAATTCTAGGATAAAATGTAGGCCATATGTTGTTCCACTGCCTCCTCTTGTTGCGAAGTTATACAGTTAATTCTAAGACAATAATATCAGTAATAAATATATCGCGATAAAAGGTAGCCTATATCCTTTCCTAAGGTCACGTCTATCTCTGCATCA
>DWUN01003873.1:0-11456 GCA_018249975.1 Passova gellias
ATATGCAAACTACATATCAAAATAAAATCTTAATTAAGATTCTAATTGAGGTAACCATATAAATAAATGTAGATACCTATATTTTTTAAACGATTTATTTAGTTACTTGCGTGGAACGAAAGCTTTATTACGTAATTAAGTAGTACAAGTAAGGTATTAAGAGTTTTAAGAGTAGTAAGGCAGGTATTAAGAGGTTTGAAAATTTTCATGACATACACTATGTTGTGATCTGGAGTGAAATGATCAGAAATTACTCGGGCACCTACATCTACGTATAACATGCTCTACATATTATCCGTTTACTGGCTACCTAACGGACTTTAAAATTAAAAATAATTAAGCTGTCATTGTTCGAAGTTGTAGCAAGAAAATTAGTCTGAAAATAGGAGATGGTAAGATCTATTAGTAAGACAGCGCCTGTAGAAACGCTAACTGCTCCCAAATCTGCCGCTGATGAGCTCTTCTTTTATTCTACTAAGTATTCCAGTTCGAAGATTATTGCACCAAGTCTTAGTGAGTCGCTCCGGCGTTACATATACCTACCTACGAGGAGTCCATCTTATAACAGAGTCGTAGAAAGCAGTCTCTTCATAACCAACTTTAAAAGAACTCTACTTTTACTAAACAGCATCAGAGGACCTTACCTGCCTTTTTAATACTTCTCATAGGTACCCATATACAAGGCGTATTTCATTATAACTTATTATTACCTTGCAATAAATTCTTATGTTTTGAAAAAAAAATTTCATTAGCTAGGTATATTCAGATAAACAGAAATAATGAACACATGTACACATCTTATTTATTTCACCAATGGTAAATTGTTAATTAACACATGTGAAAGAAAAGCATTTAAATTAGGTATCTACGTTATTAAATAATAAGTTCTATGTGCACAGTTATATATAACATAACATATATATAAATATAAGTTTTATGTGCACAGAATTTTGGTATTTAAATATCTACCTATAAATGTTTAATGATATACCTGTTAATTCCATAATATAGTCGTTGAACTACTTCAGCTTCAACCGAATAAAAGTTATATCGTTATAGGTAAAAGCTCCATCTGTTGTACATGTAATAGAGCATCGCGTTTGTAATAGAATAAAGTATAAGCAAGATCTAATCAATGTGTAAAATTTATTATTGTTAATATATTAGGAACGTCAACTAAAGTATGAAAATAGTTATTTTACTTAGTTTATAATGCACGAAACACCGCCATCTTACGAGTGTTATTTGAATTAATTTACTTGGCTGTTGCAGTCAAACACAAGGACATTAAAGTTTTCTCAGGTCAATTTATGATTTATTCAACTTTGTTTATAAAGCTAAAGTTTAATTTACTTAAATTATCATAATAAATAACAACATGTAAAGAAATAACATAAAGATAACTGTATGAAAATGTCATATTCAAAACATTGCAACTAAGTTGTTATTTAGCCATTGTGATTAATTAACATAAGAATACGCTGATAAAGTATCTAAATGTTAGCAATAAATTAATTTTACGGTCATATCGCTTTATTATAAATCACGTTCAAAAGCATTTTCACTGCCAATAGAAGAGGTGTAACTGGCTCATAAATGTGAATTTTATTGCCTTATTCATCATTCGACTATATAAATTCATCAAGACACTTGTTAATAATAAAATAAATCTTATTACACAGTAAAATTATGTTTAAATTGACGACGAGCGTTTTATTTTAGCCATAACAATAAAATTTATTTTTATGGACGCGGTTTAGTGCCATTGAGTACAGTGCCATCTTGCGGCCGCGGTCTGAACCACGATGTCGGGAGAGTCACTTGACGTCATTTGATGGCAACCTGACGTTTTACGACGCTTTCACAAGTGTCGAATAAATGGAGGTGTCGTAAATCTGGATTTGAGGATTTAGTATGAAATCACATATCTATTGCACAATTATAAGATTATTTTTGTATATTTTTCAGTTCCGTTTCTTAAAATGAACAGCATTAGCGTTTTATAACAATAAAGAAATCTGACGAGGAAATATGTGATGCAGAAATGAGTTTTTTAAGATAACAGTTTACCTTTGTAAGTACTACATATACACAAAAATAATATTTTAGGTTAGGTCGGTACTTAATTATAATTGACACATTAAAAGCATACCTAAAGCCGTTCAGGAGAACCCCGTGAATTGTTAGCCAATTTGTAACGCCTAGAAACATGGCACATCAGTAAATGAACAAGCATCTAAATGTATAAAATTAAATGGTAAGTGCATATTCCAAACGTCACAGTACCTGTTATAGTTTTAAATAATTACTAGTAAAACAGTAATGAAATTGAACTATTCCTTTCCAGCTGACCTGACTCACAGCGATCTGTAGTCCTAATGCACACTTCGTAGAAAATAATACTGTCTCCACGCACTTTCCCTACACATTAAAACTAGACTAACTTTGTATAACTGTCTCTCTTTTACACATATAAATCGTATGCTGTTATCTTTGTTCCGCACGATCGTCAAAATGGCCTCCAACGAGATGTTTTGAAGGAACGCCGCGCCAACTTTTGTTGCTTGTAATGGGCGGAGCGTGCATGCTCAGGGACGTAATTGTATCCCATAGATATTTTATTATTTTTAAAATTTATATTTTTTTCTGTTACTTAAAATCTGATTGCTTTTCTTACAAAAATATTCTGTAATAAATTTGATACCCATATAAATTTATATTTAATTAAACAATTTAACAATCTTAACATACCAATAAATAATACCTAATTTAATTTTAGAAATGTGCTGTCTTTTATTATTATAAATTGATATAATAGGTAGATGTAAATTATCAGTTAAAGTTTTTAACTTAAAATAAACTCAACTACAAGTATTCCGAGAATTATCAGGCTAATACTACTGATTGCTTTTTTGTTCTTCTTAATTATTTTATTTTAATTTACTTTATCATTTTCAAAGCTGTATAGAACTTGGAAAACATCATTGTAAATTTCTCACTTCGCATTTGACATAACTTTACAAACATTGAAATTTGGACCTCTATCAAATATATTAATATCTTAAATATACATTGTATTAGTATAGAATTAGTAAAGTAGTAATACCCACCAGTAAACAAAACGAATATTATTTTTATATAACAATAATTATGAAGAATAATAGTCAATGATATAATTTAATTAGAGCGTATTGCAATTCGGCCCTGGCTGCGACGACGAAAATGACTGCCGATAGCTTTGCTGTGTGACGAACGGCTTATGTGATTGTATTAGTTTAAAAGAGTTATTTCATTGTTTTTCAGTTCACTCGTTATTAAAAAAGTGTTGATTAATAAAGTGCTAGTTAATTCGTGTACTGTACAGTGTGTTATATTTACGAAAATCGATTAAATGTATCGTAAACGGCATTCGGCGTCCGCCATTACGGTCCTACGATGACGATCGACCACGATTTGTATATGTTTATCTCTTTTACACCTACTGTAAAAGATGAATCAGACTGTAAGTGGATATGTTTTGAGTTTTAAATACAAATATTTGTCTGTTTCCTACTGTTTATTAAACGTTATTTAAATATTTATGTGTTTTAAGTGTGTTATAGCTGTTACAAATGCATTTAATAGCGCGATAACAGCGGTAAATACATATTTTGAGCATAAAATTAGTTTGAATGGTGAGAAAGAGTAGTTAGGTTAGAAAAATGCTTCTATCTGATTATTTTTAAGAGGCATAAAATGTTTTTGATTCGAAATAAATATCAATGTCCAGAATATATCAAAGATCAGATATTTATGCATAGGTACCTAATTATATCCAGTACCTAGTAGGTAAGTACTACTAAGTACTTACCTACTGTGGTAGAGTAGGTACCTAGGTATCTCTTAGTAATAATATTATGCTTACAATTTTGTTCAGCTGTCTCGTATTTAAGCAAAGAAGTTTGTACAATTAGCACTTTCAATCCGGCTACTAATATTATTGTTTTGTCAGCGGAACCTCCCACGTTTAAACCAAAATTTTATATTAGGGCCTATCTATGTTATACCTACTAGGTAACTAAGGAAACGTGTGTTAGGACGATCTCAGATAAACTTGAAGCTCTATCTCCAATCAGGCTATCCTGCATTACTACCCATTAGTTGCTACCTACTAAATATAGAAAACTATGTGAGTACCAACGAGACCAATATTTTATAGGTACCCAGCTATCTAACTAGGTACTTAGGTAAGTATCAAAGCTAAAATTATCTAGGGATGCATTGAAAGGAGCGTTAACGAATTTAGTGATAAAATAATCTGTTCAAATCTATGACTTACACCTCAAGGTTTTGCTTTTGGAAATTGAATTAAAACAGCTGCATACCTACTCAACACGGTGTTCAAATTCCTATCTATGAATAAATGAAGGTGCGAATTAGTCCATGCATTGGGAATCACTTAAGGCCTGTGCTGGTTTAAAATTACCATTACTTATTTAAGTATAAAAAACGAGATTAAAAGAGAGGAACACTTTGAAAGGATGGAATCCTTATCAAAAGTAACTATGTACATACTTCGTACACGGTAAGACCTTCAGTTATAAAAACTTCGTCCGTAACAAAACTATTAGCAGACTATTAATTTACCTAATAGCAATAAGAGTTCGAATTTATCACCTACCTTTTAGATAGCTCTGTAACTGTTATTGTGTAAGATGTTCATTATCTTAATAGTAAATTCGCTATTAATTAGATGATATATGGAATTACAGCCATGCACGTCTATATCGATCAATAGTTGGTAATATACTACCTACCTACTAATGGTCGGTACAGACGCGAAGTCAATTTAAAAACAACCATAACTCGTAATCGACTCTACCTACATGATAAAGAAAATTTAGTGCGTGATCACAAGCACCGTAAGTCTCACAACTCACACCTGCCTGTATTTAAACCTAAATATAGCCGGCTTACCTGTGGCTGATGGTCACAATTTAAACAGATAATAAAGCGAAACCTTAGCAGAACCGTGGCCGGCCAGTTACTGCAACCAAATTAAAAATTGATTGGGCAATTTAAATTCGGAATCACGTGCTTCGCTTCCCGGCCGTCGGTCGACGTTCGTTAATTTTATCCACACGCATCGGTCGGCGAGTCGCTGTGGAACGAACTCTCGCCACTACACATTCTTAGTCACAACGTTATTAGTAACTAAAGTTTTGCTAAGATCCCGAGATCAGTTATCCAGCTTTAAGTGAAATAAATATTTTTAGATTAAGTACTTGAATTACATACCTACATGCCTAATTTAATAGAAGCACGTCAGGTCTGTCAGCATAAGGATATGGATAGTAATATGACTAAAACATGACTTTCATTGAGTGTATGTAATATGTACCTTATAGTGAATAAAACAGTTTGAATTTGATAGAGATAGAGATGTTTGATACTGGATGCTTTGTGCCTATCCGGCTAGGAACTTGGCGTGATGGTATATCTATGCATGTCTTTTCCGCTACTCGGACCAGCTAGTAGTATCCCAAATTGCATTTACATAGAATGATTTTCCTCTGACTTGCTTTAAGGAAATATATCCACAACATATATTTGTGTAAATTATTGTTTCATTAAAGATTATTCGTAGGCAACATAGGTTATAAAAAAGGTATTTCCGAATATCAATTGTACAATTTCACAGAAAGGCAACACCGTCACACTAATGTCGATACCTACATTTCATAGCGGAGTGCAAGTAAACTTGCCGAACAGATAAGCGGCAGCTAAGGACAGAGGTTAAAAAGAATTTATTATAGATGCGTGTATCAGAGGACTCATAAGTCAATTGCTTTGCGGCTCCAGTCTCTGCGGAGATATGGTCCGTCCGAGATAGGGCTGGGTTTTGTTTACAAATATTAATTAAGTAGAATAAGTTCAATGTCCTCTTACTTCAAGCGTCGGTGCAATTACGTAGATAATAAAAAAAAAATCACGGTTATTTTAAAACTTTGTATTTGTTTAATTGTTTTTATATCAGCTAATTAAGAGCTACACACCACCGAACGAACTTCAAATATTCAAACCTATAGACCTGTCTGAACAACATCAAACCTGAAAATATTTGAATTGTTGAAAATTTGTATGGCAACCCTAACGTATGATAATATAGCTTTTGATTTATGCAATAAACGCACGATTTGTTCCTTTATAACAGCAATTGTCCTATTGACCTTTCGATTAATTGTATCTGCACTAATAGAGTTTGTTTACATCTATCGCCGGTCGTCAACTGCACGCTATTGGCGTCAATAGTTAGGTAGATACGCGTATAATAATCAACGTTCACACTATGTTTTAATTTGATGTGTATTGTATTACTGCGCAGTTACTTTGTTAGTTGTTTAAAGTGTTTTAATTAAGTCTTGCATCCATTTTCGGTCTCTGTTCTTAATTAGTGCCTTTCGTTGCGAGTCGAAAGTAACCGAGGCGCTTACGTCGTTAATAGAATGTAAGGTGTATTTATCTACCATTATTTCACAGATGAAGGAATTAATGTATTTTAATGCCAATAAAATTTTCTTAATGAATCTAGGTATCGTTATTTATATATTTGAGATAATTAAATCAATAACCATTCGATATATTGGTGCTGTTAATTTTTTATTAGATGCTAGCACATAGAACACAACTCAAAGGACTTAATTCATTTTCGTATTAATACCTCTTTTCATATAAATGGATACTAAATGTTAAGCTCCGAATATGTCATAACATCCCTTACATTTGCGGTAAGTATTAAGGCAGTAAACACCCACCAACCGCTTATTCTACATGTTCCTAAACATACTCATTTGAATTCAGCTAAGCAGGGACTTTATTTCATCTTCAATGTTAACGTTCAAGATAACGCCTTTTACATACCGCCAACTAAAAGCCGATAATTATGATATAAGTCGGTACATTGCAGGCCTATACAATATAAGTAGATAGGTACCTACCTACATATTAATAAGTAGACTATACTTGTATAGTGAGTAGGTACAGATTATTTAATATTTATGTGTATCATAATGGTTGAGGAGATGCATCTGAAGAGATTGTCAGGGCTTAGTAATAAAAGTGATAGACAGTATCTGCCTTATATATATGTCTATAACTTTCGTGTCTCCTCTTTTAATACCTAAGTTATAAGTAAAAACGAATTTCTCCACTTTCTTTGGAGGAACAACTTTGTGAGATTAATTAAATTCCTGATCATTTCATTCAATCTTCAACGACATTAAAAGTTCTGTATTCTATGTTTAAACTTCTATGCGATCTTAAGTTGTATATCTACTGTAACATTGTGAAATTTTGTAAGAGTACTTTACCTGTAAGATTTTGTAAAAAACGTGCTGTTTTTTTATACAATGCAACCATAGAATTCACTGTTATAAATTACTAGCCTTGGAATCTATATTCCTACGGGAATTTTTATTGTACCCTTTGCCGTTTTGTGCAATTTGTGCAAACTCACAAACAATAGGTAACTGTAAAAATTGCAATCCTTTAACAAAATACTGTTTATCTTTTTTTATCTGTCTTTTATTCACTGTCTATTATTTGCACCGGAACAATAATATAAAACAAGAAAGATTCCAGGAATAGGTTTGTCGTAGCTGAAATCCCCTCTTATGAAAGGTAATCTGTCAAGACTTGTCTTGTGAACTGAATAATTCTTTCAGTGCAACTTTTATTTTCGGTAAACGCTGTACCCTCGTCTAATAATATAAATTGTGGCGATATCGAGGCGCTGGATAATTCCGCTAAGACAAACAAATAAAAACAAACGCCTACTAATCATTCAGCGGAGATGTTGAGGGCCGTTACTCCGTCAGCGCGGATCCGCCACGCACCCCGGACATAAAGTGTAAATAAAAATAAATTTTTCGACGGATATCAGACGCGGCACGTGCACAGGCGCCGCCGCTGTGTGTTAGCATTCAACTCCCGCGCAGTATTGTTTGTTTTCACACCAGCGCTTTGAGGTCAGTAATCGCGTGATTGTTTTATTGAGTTCTTTGATATCATGATGGCATGCCAGTTATATAATCGATATCCACTAATCATGATTAACAACTTGATCGCCATGTGGGCGCTTAGTTGGTTAGTATGCTATGTACGTAGTATGTATTCAGCTCCATTTAAACTTTACTAACCTCGATATCTCAGAATTTTTCTGCATCATAAGTAGGTGTCTACTCCATTTGTTTATGTTTACCGACACTTGAAAGGACATCGCAAATTGTAGCAATGTTTTCGTTTAAATGTCTATCTGGATCTAGTGATTTACATTTTACTTGTGCAATAAAAGGATTGTACGTGTTCCCGAGATATCGTCGACCAATTTTCCTTCCTTGCAACAGCCAGCAGTCTCGGTCGATTTACAGTCGAGTGCGCTCCAGCGTCCCACTCTTATTTGAATGTGTTTTACATACACTAGGAAAGCTATCGGCCGCGGTAATGGAGCTGAAATAAAGTAAGAACGCGTCTAGCAGATACAATAGCAGCGTGTGTGATAATTCTGTGTGAGACCACCACCATTGTTTAGTAGTTTAGTATGCCGCCAGTGGCGCGCGTTTGTATTCAATGAAAATTAATATTGTACTCGGTTTCCTTGTTCTATTTTTTTCGTAGTCTACTGGAACGGAGCGAGATAAAGGTATCGATTTTATCGTGCTTAGACGACTTAAGAATTACCCACCTCATTTCTTTGTAAGCTACCCATAATGCATTGGTAAGATCGATTCGATATGAACAAATAAGTACAATTTCAAAACATGAGTGTTTCTATCTACATTTTTAATCAACCTCAAGAAGATTCTTTAGAAATCTTACACGCATTTATTAAAAGCAAATATTTTGTTAACGTTGCTCAGTTTTGCCAAATCATGGAAAATTTAGAAAATCGTTACCTATCTATCCAATTATGACACATTAAAAGTTTTCTACAAATGTAGATGCAGGTACCTTCTATGTAAGTAATTAATTGCAAATTAATAATAAAATAAAGCGGAACGAAGCTTGTTAAAGTTAGGCATCCAACCCTTTAGTTGAAGTGGGATATCAAGATAAACGGTTACCGTATTCCGACATTAAAACTCTGAAATTATTAGTAATGACCTATATTTTGCCACCTATGAATTGAATTATCGAACAAAGGATAACAAGAAGCTTTCATATTAGTTTCGGTATTCTACAAATTTAAGTAGACTAAACACGTTGATAACTCATGTTTCCACTGTTACCTATTTCGTATAAGATCGAATGTTTTTAAGAGGTCTATGCATGTAAGCAATCACATTATGAAACACGTTTTCAATTATAACGAACTTTACGTAGGCAACTAATCAAATCATTCGTGCAGCAATTATTGATAACATGAATGTTATTCTATCGAGTTACATACAATAACGGAACAACTGGTTATCTATACAAATGACGAACGTACAAAAAGGAAGAGGAACGCAGCCGGCGCCGGCCGACGCAGCGTCGTCGGCTGAAAATATCCGAGTAGCGTCACCGAGAATTAAGTTCGGTTTACATAGCGCTCGTGGAGTAAAACAAAATAAATAAACGTAGGTATTTATCAATTAACCGTAATGAAATAATACTAATCTGATTGATCTTTATCACGCAATAGAAGTCACGCTGGGTTCTTCTAGACCTGTAAATTATTGTGATACTTAATCAGGTCTACTTGCTATAATACTTATTTTACTATGTTTAATTAAATATTTCTAGCTTATTAGGCACTTAATTTGCTTGATTATTTAAAGCATTCTCATGAGTGTTTGCATATTTTAGTCGTTCTCATTAAATATTAATATGAGTGTACTGTGATTGATAAAAAACAAACCAATATTAGATGACTTGGTAGGTATTCGAATTATAATTTAAGGTATTCTTGATATTCAGGTTTATAATTACTTATGAAGGATTATCAAACCTAAAATATCATAAAAGTATAGTAGCAATAAGTATTATATCCATTTAAGTAATATGTCTAGTACCTAGATGTATAGAAATCTTACATAAGCTTAACCGTGCGTCTTACGCTATTTAAAAATAACATTAAGTTCATATTTTTATTATGCAACCCTCAGTTAATATCCCTTTAAGCTCTATATTTATATTATTAGTTGTAACCTATGCTTACTTATATTTTATGTATATACCTAAAATGATGATTTTACTTAATCTGCTAGGCCAGTAAAAGAAATTTGGAACTCCGGTAGAAAAGTTATATACTTTCTATTTATTACCTAAGTTAAAATAAATTCAGATCACTAACATGAAAGTGAAATAAAATACTTATCTACCTACATTATTAATTGTTCGACAAAAATATGGGACCGTTGCTTTCATAATATCAACATATAAATAAGTCTTGGCAAGTTGATAAGGAATTTATTTTTTAATAATTACAATATTCGAAGTTCTATTCGAGGTTCCAAGAATTTTACGAAATAGGAATAAGTTATAGAAGTTATATCACCTCCGCATGTCCACATCACTCTGAACCTGTCGCGATATGCGTGAATAGTGATCGAATCAGCTGTGAGAAAAAGTCGGCCATTTTGTTTTCTTACATGTGAACCGTCCGCGCGCGCCCCTCCTGCCGCGGATAGAGGGGACGTATACGGATGACCTATTTAAGTGATACGCACCGCATTTGATTTTGGACTTTACTCACTTGTAATAGGTATGTGATAATGTTTTATTTTAAGATGGTTATTTGGTATACGGGCTGTTTATGTAGCCGAAACGGGCGCTTCATACACTGATGGCGTCACTGCCATCACTTTCATTATTATCGGGCGATTCACGACGTTTACCCGCCATTCGACGGAATCTCGGTTCCGTCGTACAATTAAAATGTAGGCGATTGTAATATTCTGTTAGTTTTATAGTTTTGTGTTGCATTAGTATAAAATGTGGGCACAGAATTTGCTTTGGAGGATTACTTGTTACCTCATTTTATCTTAAGGAAAATCTGTTGTAGTGACTCACTGGAAACGCGGTTGATATCTAGTGAACTTGTAGCTATAGGCAGATTCGTGAACAGTTTTGATTACTGATGACTGACTGGCTGATTTCTTACACTCTCCTACGCACCTAACCAAATTAAAATGTGTGTCATATACCTATAGAGTGCCATCAAAATAGCAATATATTTTTTGGATAGAATGCATAAACAAGTTGATTGTATTTTGAGCCCGAGCTACCAGTTAAATTATTTTTATCTAATATGAAATACACAAAAAGTTGTGGATACATTACATTAAAGTATAAAATAGGCTAGTTATGGCTCTACCTTGCGCTTTTGAGATACTTAGGCATACCTAAAGATACATATAATCGCCCGGGGAAGTACCACCGCCACACCTATTTCTGCCGTGAAGCAATTGTTTCTACAATTTGTGTTTCGGTTTGAA
>DWUN01003874.1:0-11454 GCA_018249975.1 Passova gellias
GTATGAAAGCTATTGTAATAAAATCGGCCAAGTGCGAGTCGGAATCGCGCACCGAGTGTTCCTTACAAACCTGTAGGTATATATTCGTAAAGATATTATAGACCTGATTATTTGATATGAATTTCAATTTAATAACACTACGCGTTCATGAGGAAAGGGGTAGTAACTTTAAAATTATTAAAAATATTTTTATTATATGATGTAACCAAAAATTTACAGTTTTCGCAATTTTTCCTTTATCTGTACTATAAGACGTTGCTTCCTACCAAATTTCAAGATTCTGAGTTCACGGGAAGCACCCTGTAGGTTTTGATTCCCTTGCGAGTGTCGGAAATTTGCGGCATAAACGGCTATATTTTTTAACTGCGTTGGCTTAGAAGTTCGATTTTTTTACAGTTCTAAGGGACCGCAAACTTGAGTATTTGATATAAATATCAGCTTAATACCTCCACGTGTTCCTGAGAAAAAGCTTCTTGACAGACGGACGGACGGACGGACAACAAAGTGATCCTATAAGGATTCCGTTTTTTCCTTTCACGGTACGGAACCCTAAAAGTATCTCCTTTTTACTTAGACGGATGTGAGTGGAACAAGTCCCTCATTAAAATTGTATAAAATAATACAGTATATAATAATATTTTGATTCGCAATATGATTATGAACGTAGCGTTGCGACCCAGATCGTTTATTTGCTTACGTGTACGTACGTTTTGATGTAATTACGACTTCTAATATAAATATTATTGCAAATTGTACATTATTTATATAAATTTATAGCCGTACCCAGATCGGAGTTGATTTTTTTTCTAATTTATGCCACCGATGAAACTTTCTTCATTGCGCGAGTTAAAATTTATAGAAGCCATTACAAAAAAAAAACATAAAACTGTCAAAGTTTATTACATTCGTTCGGAAATTTGCACTATACGATTTTATATACGTAAATATTCTAGAGTTACAAGAATTGTGAATACATGCACGACAGTGTTACAACCAGCTTAATTAGTTTTTATATAAAAAAACGAGTTTATATAAAACCAAAAGGAATGACCTCAGTTTTTTTTAATAAAAAAGACAAAGGATTAAATATAGATTTTACGACGAAATGAAATCTTGTCATTGCATTGTTAGAAGTTTATGACAGCGTCTTATAAAGACATGCGCAATAAAGCTTCTTATTTAAATATGGAACAATGCATGCATTGTTATTAAGAATATGATTTGTCATGATTCATTAGCTCGATATATTTTATTATTATTATATTAAATTGTCGCTAATGGGGTAGACAGACAACACGAAACTTAATATAAATAATTCAATAGTATGCAGGATACATTACATTAGCGATCAGATTTTTTTGTTTTTTTTTATCGCAGCAAATGTGCTAACAGAGGCGCAAGTAGCAGCTTACTTCTATTCCTAAGGCATCGCCCCGAAGTGACTTGGGCTCTGATACCAAAAGGTTCTACCACGATGCCTGTGTGTTGAAAACAAATTAAAATTATATAAAACAAAATCGTTACATAGTTGACTATTTTGAAGCAAGATTGAGAGATCGCGATTTAAATTATTAAAAATATTCATGATATTAACTCAGTGGAAATCAATTGTTACAAGTTAAACTAATACAACTCCAGTAGATGTTATAACATTTTGTAGCATGCATCGCCCACACACGTAGAAAATGCGCTTTCAAATACAAAATATGTTTTCGCCAGGTATCTGGCCAATAGAAAAATCCGTAATTTAAAAAAAACAATATAACCAGAGACAATGCGAGCCGTATCCATTCATAATTCGAATGCGGTTTCCCGCCCTCGGAACGTGATGAAAAATTCGGCGTGTGGAGGAAATGTTTTTCAGTTCCAGTTACCAGTCGTCCGTCAGTAACCGCGCGGCTCGCGGCCAATGTACACGTGTGTTAAGTTTGTGTTGCTAACACCAAGTTTCCGCGCGAAAGTTTCCCGCAACGTATTGCGTTGAATTGAATGAAGTGACTCGAAATAGTTTTATGATTGTGTTGAATGTGTTTATTGAAATTTATATTGTGCTTACGTGAGCCGTGAACGCTAGCGGCGCCAACTTTTCAACTGCGTAAGTACTTTTTAAGTGGCTTTCAAGTGGTTCTTATTACAAATCGAGAAGTCATTTTCATTATTGTCACGTCCAAAGCAGTTGAAACGGAGACATGTAATTTTCTTTTTTCACACACGACAAAACGATAATGGGAATTTGGCCGGAATTTATTATTTCAATAAAAGTAATTTATTGATACCTGTTCTTGGCGTGTTTAAACTTTTGTTTGATCTTCTGGATCGCGATCGTAAGATTATGAAAAGATACCATAACACCGCTACCTTTTGCTGTTTAAATTTATAGCGTTGAACAACATACGAAACCCCCCTATGTCGTTTTGAAGTCAGTGATGAAATAATTATGTATTTATCGATGTAGACTTAACTTTTTATTATTATAATTTTGTGTAACTTATAAAATTAAAAATGCCATATCATAAGTGTGAAAAATTGTTATACTATTGAAATCCATTATTTTTTCAGACAAAATAGACAAATTGAACAAACGATTATCTGTAAGATATAATAAAGCTTTTGTAATTGTCAGTTAAAATACTTTTTAAAATTATTCTATGTTTCATAAAATGTACATTACACTTTCTAATTTTCTATCAAAATAGAAAAATAACCGCTAGATGGGTCTGTACTAAATGCGTAGTTCAAGTAGAAGCAGAGTCTAGCTATACAGAGCTTAGCTTTTTGTAAATCGGATGGCATTCTAAAAGAAACCTATTTCAAGTGTGTGTGTGTGTGTGATGCATATTAAGGGTACTACATATCTGTCGTCTATGTATCTCGATTCAAGTTAATCTCTTGTTCAAGTTAAAGGCGAAAGAGGCTTGTTAGGACCCAGGCCGGTGATCCTTACTCTCTGCCTATCTCTATAGAAGATACGCGTGACACGTGTCACTATGAAAGGATACCTGTGTTCAGTAGTAAAACATCTATACTAATAATATAAAGCTGAAGAGTTTGCTTGATTGTATGGCTGTTTGATTGTTTGAACGGGCCAATCTCAGGAAATATTGGTCCGATTTGAAAAATTCTTTCAGTGTTCGATAGCTCATTTATCGAGGAAGGCTTTATGCTATATAACATGACGCTGAGATGAATAGGAGAGGAGCAGCAATAAAAAATAATTTATATTGCTGAACAACGTTTTCCAGGTCAGCTAGTCTATAATGTAAGTAAGTAGAACAGCAGGGATCCTTTCCCCGCCCTTTCCTTACATTTAGTGGCTTATTTTACGACATCCAGGTCGGAAAATGTTAGGTGTCCTTTCTGTATCTTGTAGGTACAGAAACATTGGCCCGAGGCTACGGACAACCGACTTAAAACTCTGCACTGACCACACGCCGAACCCAAGCACCCCGCAAGTTTCGACTCACGCTAAGTCTCTTGAAGGACACGTGGCTCATAAGCACTAAAGAAAGCGCTAAATTATATTGTAACTAACTTGTTCTTCGTTTTTCAGCAGTTAGGCAACTGCTAATGGGGATTTAAATTTTTTTGGAAATAAATTAATCGGCCTTTTTTTCATTGGTTTATTTTTACTTAGTTATATATACAATATTCGGAACAAAGGCACTGTTTTCTTTAATAAAATCTTTTAGCTGTCCTTTAACTGGAAAGATCATTGAACAGAAGATTAGTGTGTGTACACATAAATATATGTATATAGAAACAGATATAGTACATGGAAGCTCCGTGAAATTTCATAGATGATATCTCGAAATAAACCTGTTGGTCGAATGGTCAGCGACCCCGACTACTGCGGGTCTATGGGTTCGAACCCACCCAAAACAAACATAAGTGTTTGTTTTGTGTCTGGATATAACGTTATGTATGTGTATTTAGAATTTCATGTCTGTACTTTATCAGCTGTCTGGTTACCACAAAGCAGGCTCTGCTTAGTTTAGGATCAGATGACTGTATGAGTTATCCTACAATGTTCTTAGTTACTATACAATTATTATTAGTTCCTAATTAGTATTTGAATGGGTGACCGTTAGTGGGACGTTATCACGAGCGTTTCCGTGCCTCGGAGGGTATGTTGCGCTGTTTATCTCGGTTATTATAGGGTTTATCTTTAAACTAGCTCGGATGTCTTATAGGTGGTTTAAAAATATTCAACGCAACGGTTGCCCGCTAATACGCCCACCAATCATCGCCGGAGCAGCGTGGTGCAGTATGCTCTCGTGCCGCAATCACAGCAGGGAATTGTGCCCAGTAGTAGGATGCAAGTAGGCTTGCATCCATAAATTAGTATTACAACTAATGTGTATATGTATGCATGTACGCATTTTATTAAAACGAAACCAACATGCCGCTGGCGACTAACGTCGATCAATGTCGTATTAATGACGTGTCGGGCACAGTTTAACGACATGACATATTGCGGATATTATATTGATGACGTGTTTAATTGAAAAGGACAGGCCGGTGCAAATTTGATGTGGATTTATGTTTTCATCGTAATGGACGGCATTGGTTTTATGAGAAGGCTCGTTAAATAGAGACATGAATAACGTTGTAATCAGTAAAATTTATTCATTATTATTTAAGTCGCTTGCTGTTTTGAAATTTTAATCTACCGACCATCGTTTGGCCGGCCAAGAAAGAAATAGCTATAATTCATAGTGTTAAAATCCATTGTTCGCCAAAAAATTAGAAATAGACACATTTATACTCGAAAATATAGCTCTTCCGTTGCAATCACGTAAAACTATATGTTATAATATTATGAAGAAATTTTGAAATATCAAATAGAAGTTTTTCTGTGACCAAGATCAAGCTTGGAATATTTAACGTCTCACATACATAACTACCGAATTGCGGAATTCTAACGTACAATAATTACATTCTCAATATTCGAATTTCCAATTTCAAATATCCAAGTAACTCTACCTATATTTTGTATATGAAATATAGTACTATTCTTCCTTTTGGCTTATTTGAAGGCTTCAAATTTTACCGTCCAATGTATGAGAGCTTCGTACACCGCGTAACACTGGCATCCTCAGGTGCCAATATATACTGGATGGGTTTCAACAAATTGCTTGCGAAACCAAAAGCAAAGCGAGCAGCTTGCTTGATATTTGTGATGGTATTTCAAAGTGAAAAGGCCGTCCAAATAGATGCTCCTCTGACGCATCTAAGAAACGATTTATTTTCACATTTTCAATTTATCGAATTATTTGCACAGGTCATGTAGTAGTTAATAGAAAAATGGTGAAACTTTATTTAGGCTTCCATTTGAGGTCACCTAAAACATTGCATTGTTTTATGTCCACGGTACAGCTACACGAAAGCATTAGGCACTTCGGCTCACCTCGTTGGATGCTAACACATTTATGTTTTCAGATAGTACTTGATTTGATTGTTCGTGAAAGGATTTTAAAACTACCTTGTTAATAATTTTTTTCTCGTTTTTCAGGTTGCATTGTTGTTGTGTCCTATTCACTAATGGGGCGCAGGCTTTGCTCTGTGCTGCCGCCCTTTGATCAGACGGAGGGGAGCGCGAACAGTCAGCAGGTTTGCAGAAAATTATTCATATTTACCTTTTTTGACTACGTATAAAAAATCGCTAAGCAGTGCCCTTTATATGCTGCAATGTTTACTTTCTATTGAGTGAAAATATTCTTATCACACACAAAAAGCTATATCACATAAAAATGCGTGGATTACTTATAAGTATTTGTCCTGGGTGGCGATAGAACCCACGACCTCCGACCCAGCAGACGGTCACTAATCATTTGACCTGTTAAATATAAACTTGGATAATATTAAACTTTAGTATTGTATCAACATGCGTGATAACAGCAAATATATGAGTAACGCAAAACGTTTAAGCGCGTTGTAAAGGTGTTTACTTTGCATCTATTTTCACGTGAAATCGCCCTTAAACAGTCCCGACGGTATACAGAAAGTTCAATTAACAAGTATATAAGATAATTACACGAAATTACTTGGGAGAAAATTTCATTAGCAGAACACAAATAAGACAAGTTAATTAACATCCCGAACCTCAAGAACCTGGACTATTCGATGTCGATATAACATCATATTCAAAAAGAGAATTAATTAGAATCGTTTATAAAAAAATATAAAGCCAGATCTGCATCCCTTTACGAAGTGTGTCACTGGTTTATATTGTTATGACCGGTTCGGAGTTCAAATCATTTGTAACAACGCAATATATTGCACAGACATGATATTCCATACTATTAAACGAGATAATTTTATAACTGCAATCTGTTTTTGCGGTAGACCTGAAGAATAATCGACCATTTATGTTTCCATACTTCGGTGGGCACATTAGTCTAGTTAGTACATATTAGTGTAAGTGCAGTTAGTATTCGTTAGTATCCGCCCCATCAGAGGTCGGTCGCAGATGCGCTGCTACTCCAGAGGACTGATAGGCGCTTCTAGTATACACGTGGACAAATCCAAATCCTTATAATAACAGCTTCTTCAGTGTGGAAATGCACCAGCTATATATACTATACTAAGCCTCACAATGTTGTAGCGTTTGCGGCTAGTTCGCGAGAGAAAGCGCGTGGCCTGGATCCTTCTGTTGCTGGCCGTGCTCTTCGCTCTCTGCTGGCTACCCTACAACATTCTACAACTGCTGATTGACGTCAACGCTGTTGAAGTGGATTCGGTGGCGCTGGTTCTGCCGTACACTTTGTTATTGGGTAAGATTTGTAACCATAATAAAAATAAAAATTGGGCTAGTGAATGTCTCTGCTATGGTAACCGAACAGCTGATTAATATGCATATCATATCACCATATCAAGCTTATATAAATATTGCACCCAGACGCAGAAGAAATGAATGTGCTCATCACACAAATATTTGTACCAGGTGGGAATCGAACCCACAACCTCCGTTTAGCGGCCAGGGTCTCTAACCATCAGAACTAGAAACCAGTCTGTGTATCCAATTTTCGTTTCGTGTTTAATGACGAAAAATATTTGAATGTACCAGGGAGCTTCGTAGCTTTTACTAGTCTCGCTTTATTTACAACTTCGGAGAGACGTGACTTTGATAAAACTAGACGAGGTAGCAGGTAGGTAGTAGCTTTCGGAAATCTTTAGTTTCTGCCTAACCCTGTGAAGACAGGGGTAACTTCCTGTATATATGTAAATGAAAATTCTATTTAACTTAGCCTGTCGGTGAAAGCCGATGTACTTTGACCACGCAATGTAGATTCGGGTTAGTTTATTTTCGTTGTGACGGCGGTTGCAGGGCACGCGAACTCAGCGATCAACCCCATAGTGTACTGCCTCATGACGCGCAACTTCCGGCGCTCGCTACGCAAGCTGCTCTGCCACGACCCCGGTAACAATCACTCTAGTACTCATTTCCATGTAAGTGTACACAACCCGATGTGACGAGGTGGCTGTACACATCTTTGTTCATCTAACAAAATGACTGACAAATAACAAAGTTGACTTGTTCGATAATCGAAAATGTGGACTTTTTTTAGAATTGGATTGAAAAGATTACAATAGCTCCACGCTCCACTTCCTCGCATGGCTCTGCAGGAAGCTTATATTTATTGCCGGTTGAGAATCGGTTACAATGAGCGGGCTAAGATCACAGTCCACCGAGGGCCAACTTTACATACAAAAGATGTATACATCCACCTAACAGTTTATATATTTTAAGATTATTTATATAATGTAGATTATTTATATAATATTTAAGGTATATAACGATATTTATGTATCTTTTTGTATAAGATTTTCCAGTTGTTTTCACTAAGCTTTCTATTTTGTTTCATGAGCGTATGCATATAGTTTTGAAGCAAAATAATAGAGTATTAATTATTATATTGCACGTAATCATTGCACTTATCATTCCTATAATTAGTCGTTATCGCAGTGTGATATTTTATGTTTGTTTTTTATTATTCGACATTATATCATCATGCAGGTTAATGGGCACGCAGGCCACGTCTTCATTACCGATCGCAAGGTTTTGGCGGCGATACAAGTACACAGTATGTCGGTATCATGCGATTTTTGGTCGCAGGCGAAGCGCATAATAAAATATATTCTAAATTCCATTTAAGCTTCAATAACATAGACATGTAATCAATCTTAAACGAGATGAAATCTCAACTCGAGGGCGGTCGTAGAGCCGCCGGTGTCCTCGGAGACCGAGAGCGGGCGCCGCGTGTGTTTGTCCAACAGTAACTAATTCGAAACTTGTGTTTGACTTGGACCAAAGTCATTTACGTAGGGGCCCGGTAACTTCGCCGGTTTCCGTTCTACGGGAACGGCTCACTTCGCCGATCGTAAAGATCGTCCATTTCTTGCAATGTGTTCATTTATGTATTTCTTCATCTCCGCGGGAGTGTTCATGTTATTTTTTATTATGAAATATAAATTCAATTATTGCCACGATAAGAAAAAAATATTTTATTCTGATGATTAAAAAGATTTGGCATATTAGTGAACACAAGTTTCCTGTTCAAATTGGAAGTTTTCATGCTTTTTCTGTTACGCTGGTCGAATGCGAAATGGTAGACTTCACTCACCTTAGAAAATATTATGGCGAATATAAGAAATGCTGGTCTTCTCTCGAGAGAGGCACCTGCAGATATTATTATTTATTTATTATTTTGTGAACTCATACCAAAGGAAAACAAAGATGAACATAATGCCTAATGGCATTCATGGCCAAGTTTTTATTCATGCCTATTCTAATCCCATATGACAATGTACCAAAAACTTGCAGATGCAGGGCTTACGTCAAAAATCCAACACGTCTAGCATAAGGACCTGTACCACAGTGACCTTCAGAAGCAGCAACAAGCAGGCGGGGCGCGGCAGCTGCACCCTCAGCGTGCAGTACGGGAGGGTCACCAGGAGCAGCTCGGTGCGGGAAAACGGCTGGAAGGACCGCTACCAGAAGAACTCGCAGTTCTTGTAGATATAGATGTAGTGCTACACGCTAGAGCGCCTCGCCTACCATCGGGTGAGCTCGTAGTCAAACGCGAGTCTATTAAAAAAAACATATAATAGATTCTGTTTTAATTGTTGTTTGCACAGGGCTGACTTAATGCCACGCAGCACTTTGTACCAGTCAACCCACTACATTTATTATTTTACTTGTGTGCATTATTTGAAAGTTATATAAAAAAAATTGAAAATCAAAATAAAATGAATATCATTAAAATTATTATGCTTATGAATGGCCTGTTGGTGAAGTGGTTAGTGACCCTCACCGTCGAGGGGTTACGTGTTCGATTTCCAATCAGAACAAGTATTCATGTAACGAGTATTTGTTCTGTTTCTAGGTAAAATGTGTACATAAGCGTATGTTGTATATCGAGTAATGTATATATTCTGTGTATTTATCAATTGTGTTGAATCTTTAAAAGATTTAGATCTTGTTATTACATTATGCAATTATTTTAATTTTTATTTACAATTAAAATATTATGTACGAGTATATTATAAGTTTAATTAAATGTTCCAGTAGACATTTGAATATTCTGCGGGTGTTGTAAATATGTTATAGGAATATACAACGAAACAGTATCTAAATGTATTTAATTTCTATTATATTATTAGTGCTACATATAAGGTAAATTCATTTATCACTAAATCAAAACGAATTGTATCAAAACTTCATTGTGTTGTTTGGTGATAATATCATCGAACTTATATATACTACATAAGAATTTAGAATTTAAAAATTAAGTTGCAACACTTATTTTTTACTAAAATAATTAGTTTTCAGTAAAATATGCTCCATATTGAGGCAAATCTGTACTCTATCGTCGAAAGACAAATACCAACGATTGAATTGAAATACTTTTGATGATATATTCTCTTCGAGTTCTCAACGGTGATAAATGTAATTGTATTAAAGTCTTAAATTAATTGTAAATCGCTTAATGAATCAATTTATGAGCAGTAAGCATGAAAGATGATTTAACAGTAATGTACTTTGTAATACAGTGTTCATGCTTGCAGAGCAATACACTTGTAGTGAGTGGTATGTAAAGTTATGTAATCGTTGCATGGTCATATGCGGAAAGGCGGATATGGCTTTGATGATACATTACCCTGTCTCACATTATCTGTTGCGGGTAGAGACTCTGATTGAAAAATCGTAGGTCGTGGGTTTGATTCCCACAAAGAAAAAAAATTCGTGCGACGAGCGCGTTTGTTCTCGTGTCCGGGTGTAGTAGAAATATATTTATAACTATTATATAGGGTGTATATGTGTAGTTTATCAGCTGTCTGGTCCGTACAGTACTGGTTCTGCCCAGTTTGGGATCAAATCGTGTGTGAGGGTGTCCAAAGATATTATTTATTTATTGCAATGTCACTTAAGTACCGGTTTAGTTGAAACCGGGGTGTGCGGTTCGGTAGAACGGTAAAATGATGTCATTTTGAGACGAGCCATAGTCATGTTTACTTTTGTGTAATTATGATATTCCGTGTATACATACTGGTATTCGCCATATACGGCCTTAAGGCCATAAGGCCTTAGGTCTCTCACGCTGGACGAGTGCGGATTGTCATATTATACGATACGTATGTCAGAAAACATTCCTCGCGAATTTTCCTTCGCCGTCATAGCAAACGATATTTAAATATTAATTTGTAAAACGCTCATGGCTTCCAAAATTTAAAGGTGCCAGGATTCGAACTCGAATCAGGGTAGTGAGAAATGGAAATCCATCACCGAGCCATCATTGCACTTAACAAATTATGTTTATTGCCCTTAAATGACTCGGTATCGAAGTTTTTCTTTTCTCAATATATTATAAAATAACTTTTAACAGTATTTGGATACAACATTTTAAAAAAAGTTTTTTCGCGAATATTAAGTTAAACACGTGATATACTGAGAGATTTTATATCCGCTTCTATAACATTGATGCATGTGATGGTTGCCCTGTAAACTTTATCATATGACATCCATCACTGTTCTACGATTATGAAAGACATATAAAGATATAAAGCTGTCATAAAAATAACAGTTGTAATATAATAGTTAAAATATAACAGTTACAATATACCAATTACAATATAACAGTTACAATATAACAGTTAAAATGTAACAGTTAAAGCATAACAGTTGAAACATAAGAGTTAAAATATAACTGTTACAATATAACAGGTAAGTATACAGATATTTTATTGAAATAGTCCTAAATATTGAAGATAATCTAGAGGTTATACATGTATTGTATGTATGTATATGTAGGTAAAAGGACATTGTAAATAAACGATATATTGCTGAATCAGAATTTCTTTTATTATTACACTAGCAACCCGCCCCGGCTTTGCACGGGTGCAATACTGATACTAAATACACTACAGAAAAACTGTGAACGTTGTATATAAAAA